>PKQL01000009.1:0-151104 GCA_002916455.1 Penicillium sp. CF05 | reverse complement strand
GAACTGGCAGAGGGGGTCTGATGAAATAGCATACTAGCAAGAATTATTCTTCCTGTCTTTGCTGAAACGAGGTCTCCAGTCTTTGCTAGCAAGCCAAGAAATATTTCATCAAAGCCGGTAGTTTTAAATAGTTGGCCTCCACCGCTTTGTGTCCCAGGTGAAGATGAAAGAACCTCGGAATGATAGAGGGCCAGTCAGATCATTAGTCATCAAAGCCCTAACTCCTGGAGGTTCCAAGGTGAGCCTCTCTTTGTTAGGCATTTTGACATAATAAGAACTGCTTATACTGTGTCCTCTCTCTGAATACAAACCTACTGGCAAATCATGACATCTATTTTGGAATGGCTGAAGAGCCTCTTCGGCAAGAAGCTCTTCAACTTGGAATGGTTGAGGAACCTTTTCACAAGGTCTCTCAAGTTTCCCGTCTCTTTCCCAAAAGCCGGCTGGGATGTTATTCCTGCCGATGAGAAAGTCGAGGAGGAACAGATGCCAACCTTTTATGATGAAAACTTCTATTTCCCTGAAATTCTACTCTCCCGGTATCAGGCAGTTGGTAAACTCGGATGGGGAACTACATCTACCGTTTGGTTGGTTCGAGATACCGAGTAAGCTATGTATTCTTCTCTCATTTACTATGTACTTGTTCTAATATGAACAAATTAGAATGAATGACTACAAGGCATTGAAGATTTTTGCTCTCGATGTATTTGGCCAGGAAGAATCTGCATTCTACAACCAGATCAAACGGGGAAATAAACAACATCCTGGATCAAATCGGGTGAGGACAAAGCTAGGCGAGGTAAAGATTCCCCAAAAAGACTGGAAGTACTATGAGCATTTGGCCCTTCTGCAAACGCCTCTGGGGGAGAGTTTGCAAGACCTCCAAAAACGTTCGGTAGGTGAGCGCTTGGATAAGCCCACTATCCAGTCGACCATATATCAGATGTTGCTTGCACTGGACTATCTGCACACAGAATGCCACATGATTCATGGGGGTATGAAATGGTTTCTGGCTCGAGAATTTCAGAAAGACGACTAATTTCTCTGACAGATATCAAGGGAGATAATATCTTCCAAGAGATCGGGGACGTAACTAGGCTCGACAGATATGTCCAGGCTGAGATCGAGAACCCTTCACCCCGAAAGTTTGCGCACAGCTATCCTATCTATCGATCCAGGCCACTTGAACTAGCATCCCAGTTGGGTATAATTCAGCTTGGAATTTCGGCTCCGCCGAGCAAGGAGACGAGCCACGCAACGGTGAGATTCTCCAGCCCGGTCTTTATCGAGCGCCCGAGGTGGTGCTGAAAAAGGAGTGGAATTATCCGGTTGATGTTTGGAACTTGGGTGTTTGGGTAAGTTATACTTGACTGGTTCTAAGGGACTCTATGTTCTAATTTACTTCAAATTAGGCCTGGTGTGCATTTGAGGGCAACCCACTCTTCCTCTGTACCGAAATCACCGAAACCAAACGTTCTTACTCCATCTCTCTACATCTTGCGCAATTTACTGGGTTACTGGGACCACCACCACCTGATTTTATAGAACCTGACACTATCAGCGCCGAGTATTTCGATAAAGATGGTAGGTGGGATTCCACCCTTTAAGTGCCTGACATCTATTAACTCTATCTCATAGGGAATTGGATAGCCAACGACTGCGAGGTTCAGACGACCAGTTTTGAAGAGTTGGAGAAGCACCTTGAAGGGGAAGACAAAGAGATGTTCGTGGACTTGATGAAGGGGATGATCACATGGCGACCAGAAGATCGAAAGACCCCAAGGGAGTTGATAAAACATCCATGGTTTCAAGGTATGACTTGTCACAAGCCAACTGAATAGACTCTCTCCAGATATCTCGCTAGACAGATTTGCCGATTCTTTTTCATATCTGTATCATTTTTTGCAATTGAATGCCCCTTATTTTCTCTCCCTTCGATATACACGATAGGTCTTCTTCTGTTTCTTTGTTTTATCCGGAGTACATGGTTCTTGATTTTTGACAAGCATGGTCGGCCACTTCACTGCATATTTCTCTGAGGTCTTTTAATAATCTTTTTTTTCGGCGTCTTCGTTCTACATCGTATGAAAGTGTCGGATAATAATTTAGCCGAATCAATTGATAACTTAAAGTTACCCGGTTCCACTGGTCCACAGGTGGGTCTCCATTCCGACGCTTCAACAGGAAAGAGGGAGAAATTAAAAAAAAGAAGAGGAGAAGAGGCCAAGGCCAGGATTCAAATCTGGATCGTTGCTGGGCCCCGAAGGGCACCCTCACACGAGGTCCGACAACTGAGCAGCTGTGCCATTGCACCACCTTGGTTGCTTTGAGGGGATATCGTAGGACCGATAGTGATAGTCTCAAGATGGAACACGACTTCGTAGACTCCAGCGCTAAGGATGTGGTAATTCCATACCATCTTACCATTACAGAAGTCTTGCAAACAAAGCGAGTAGTAGCTGTGTGACTGTCGCATATTTTGGCTATCCAAAGAATTTACCTCTGCTGTACCTGGATTGTCTCACCAACACAATTTCCATCATTTTGGTAGCCTACCTCATAAAATAGCGAGTTGCAGACCATGTGAAAAAGGTGATGTAATGGGTAAACGTGCTTCTAGAAATTGGGGGTTAACTTGGATGATAGTTAATCTTATATTTTCGGTTAGGGCCAAAGGCTTAGAGAGATTCTGCCAGTTTTCACCGACTGTTAAAGCAACCCTAATCATTTCCCTTTCTGTACATACATGTACTTAATATTCTGAATGAATTACTAAAAAACAATTGTGTTGAATCTCCTGATGTCACATGCTATTTTCATCCCATGTATGTAGTCTAGGATTACCCTTCCTTTCCATCCCCATAGTGTACAACTACCACCCCATACAATTCCATATTGTATTCTGCCTTTTCATGATCTCTCTTACGTTGTAGATCTTATCAAATTGGTAGGTAACAAAGGCGAAATTTGCATCCTAAAGAACTCTAGGTTTACTGCGATAACCTCGGTTCATCACTATATATATTGTACAAGGTAGTTGTTCAAGCGTGAAGATCGACCAAGAGGACGAGTCTTTCTATGGCCGATGGTGTGGATTGACAATAGCCCAGATTCATCCACTCCTTGCTAAAAGATATTTGTTAAAAAGGGTAAATTGGAATATGGCTTTTATCCAGTTCAGTTACAAACTCCGATGACAATTAGAAACATGTCCCGGATTCGCTTGCCCTTTCGAGCTGGTATTATCAAAGTGGCCTTGGTTATAAAACCCCATCGACAGAGCTATGGGTCCAGTGGATGCAGTGCGTTATTTCTTTGCCCCAGCTTGTAGATTATAGGTACTAGTACTGGAACCTAGATAAGGACACTCCATGGTGGAGAACCCCCATAGGAAAATGTCAGAATCGGGAAAGGAAAGTGATTCCGAACGGGATATGGATGCGGCAATATCAACCCTATCTAGATGGATTACCGAAATTATTTTGACAAGAATGAGGTGGAATGGAGAACCTGGGGTAAATTGCCCGGGGAATCATCGAATAAGCGGTAACTTGGCTAATCTAAATAATCTAAATCATTCACCGAGGATGGGCTAGTTTATCGACCTACATATGTAGACATGTAGTTCCAATTATGATATATCATGATATCCTATCTTAGTAGAGACCATTATATGCGTAATGTGTGTAGTGATTTGTACAAATACGTATTTATAGTTCCTAATCAACATATACTTTGAAGCAAATGTCGGCAATATGAACAAATCATGATTGTATATCCCCGTCTATGCATATATATCCACAATTACAGTTACAGACAGAGATAGCCACAGGCAGTCCGTAAATGGAAGGAGGAGTCCTTCCCCGCAAATCCCCGGAGTTCAGGGGAGGAATGCCTTTCCCTATGGCTTGGGAGTATCATTGATATATCCATTCTACTTAATATACACACTCTTCATATTCCTTTTCATTATAACACCCTTCAATATGAGATCTGAAATTATTGATATACCTAGTCCCGTCGAAAATGAGCCGATTCAAGACGCAGAAAGCCAACACGGAGAAATAGAAAAGCCTGGTCTTCCTGAACGACAAGATGCTTTTGGAGACGAAACAAATGCAGAAATCAAGTACAAGGTCTTGAAATGGTGGTATGTGATACCAACTCAGATTCCTCTCTCATTTTACTGATATAGTTCCCAGGCAAGGAGGTCTCCTGATGGTTGCCGAAACCATCTCCCTAGGAATTCTTTCTTTACCAGCTGCTATAGCCGGGATAGGCCTGGTTCCAGGATTGATCCTCCTTATTGGACTTGGCCTACTCGCTACCTACACAGGATATGTCATTGGACAGTTCAAATGGAGATACCCTCATATCTCCAGTATGGCTGATGCTGGCGAGCAGCTGATGGGTCGGTTCGGTCGAGAGTTGTTTGGAACTGGACAATTGCTCTTTCTGATCTTCCTCATGGCCAGTCATATCTTGACCTTCACTGTGGCTCTCAATTCTATTACTGGACATGCCACTTGTTCCATCGTTTTTGGTCTTGTTGGACTGATCTTGTCTTTGATTCTTTCTCTTCCTCGAACTCTAGAGAAAATGTCCTGGCTTTCACTTGTCTGTGAGTATACAGATTATCCTGATCTGGTCCTAATTCTAACTATGAGCAGCCTTCATCAGTATTTTCACCGCCGTGATGGTTACGATGATAGCTCTCGGAGTACAAAACAATGGTGCCGCTGTTAAGCCAGTTGTCGAAGCCAATCTGGTGACTGGCATTATGTCGGCCTGTAACATTGCATTCTCATACGGTGAGCCCTGAAAAAATGAAGAACGAAACCAAAGAAACACAGCCTGACCATTCGTCTATAGTCAGCCACAATACCTTCTTCACATTCATGGCAGAGCTCAAAGACCCAAGAGACTTCCCGAAGGCTCTTGCACTTCTACAGTCCATTGATATGACCCTTTACATCGTTGCCGCCGTTGTGATATATCGCTATACTGGAGCAGATGTTGCCTCCCCTGCCCTAGGCTCAGCTGGTCTGCTGATTTCCAGGATAGCCTACGGGATTGCCCTTCCTACAGTACGGTATACCCTCGCCCTTCATTTAAACATCCAAAAGCTGACTATTGAAGATTGTAATTGCTGGGGTCATCAACGGCCATGTCGCAGCAAAATCACTTTACGTCCGTATCTTTGCTGGCACCGACCGGATGCACAAAAGAGACTGGGTGGCCATGGGTTCCTGGATTGGCATTGCATTCGGGCTTTGGGTTATCGCCTGGGTTATCGCTGAAGCGATTCCAGTATTCAACAACCTTCTCAGCTTGATTGTAAGTGTTTCTGCATTATCTACTTTGGAATCAATCTTTGACCTGTGCTTCGAATCAACAGACTGCACTGTTTGGTAGCTGGTTTACCTTTGGATTTACCGGCATGTTTTGGCTACACATGAACAAGGGGCTGTGGTTTTCTTCGCCCAAGAAAATCATGCTGACTTTACTCAACTCGTTGGCGATTTGTGTTGGTGTCATTCTAGTGAGTATCCCCCTTGGATATAGCCATGAAAGGAAGTCAACTAATCTTTTCTTAGTGTGTTCTCGGTCTCTATGCGTCCGGATCGGCCATCCATAACAACCCTAGCAGCGCTAGCTTCTCGTGTGCTAAAACTGAGTGAACACAAGCCTTGACTTTATATTCCATAGACACATACATTTGCACATAGATTAGATTGAATCAACAGATCCTCTGAATTACAGCGTATATACTTAGAATTCGAGACAAGTCTGTCCATCCCAGTATAAGACTACAGAACTGGACTATCCCATTGAGTCAATACGACTTACGGCAGTGTATAACCGCCAGTCCGCCATATCGTGTTTTTCTATATTGAAGTTTGACTGTTACCGCCAATTTACTATTACCTACAAATTCTAGTGATTAATTCAATATCAACTTCTATAGGGTCAATTTCTATAATATCTCAATTTCTATGACAGGAATAGCCGGCCGCTTATATAGCCGTAGTCTTTATAGTGGACTACTACTACTACTACTACTACTACTAAAAATTCAAGTTGGCCCATTAGTTATAAATTAATTAAGAACTTTAATCGCTCTATATTGACTAATGGAAAAGAGCCCCAATTGATGGAACAATTGTTATTGATAAGCATAACTATTTTAATTCTCAGCTCCATAAAACATATCTTGCCAGCTACTAAAATGTAATGGGAAGACACATACGCGGAACCCTTGAATGGTACTCTTTAAAAACCTACTAGTGTCTGATAGAGGTGTTGACTCGCTACCATTACTACTGTTACCTCCCAGGTGCAGCTGCTGGTCAGTACTACCACCACTTCGTCCATGGCACATAGCTTTCTGGGTTTAGCTTTCTGGATGGGGCAATTTGGATTATACGATTGCGTTGTAATCGAGAGATGTATATTACAGTTCCATGTCCATTGAATGGATGTACTGCGAATCAGTTACATCACGCAAAAAAAGGAGCCCTTCCGAAACCGGGCTGTATACTACCCCCAGGATAGTTTGTGGCCAGCTGGCATTGTCATGTTGCACCAAAAATTGAGTCGTCCACGTCAATGAATGGAAGTGATAAGCAAAGTCAGGATTGTTTCAGAGCATGGGCAGAAGTTGAGAAGGGATATAGTGGCTGGATTGACTTATAAAAGGGTGGCCCATGACCACTTTCTTGACCTATCATTCTCATACTATTCAAGTCACGAGCTCTCTATTTTCGTCTATTTTCATCTATTTTCATCTATTTGTGTGATCTAGCCTACAAAGTTGGCCATGGCGTCGCCTGGAATGTCCATTCACGACCAAGCCAAAGAAGGAACCCTGACCAGGAGTTGGCTGCAAGACCACCTTTCCAAAGAGCCGGATGACCTTGACGAATACAACTTTGACGGATATACCCCACTTTCTCTGGCTGTGAGGGAAGGTCAGGTTGGAGCCGTTAAGCTCTTGCTCCTGAAAAAAGCGGATGCGAATAAAACGGTCCGGGATGGCAGGACGCCCTTATACATTGCTATGAGTGCAAAGCAGAGCACTGAACGCATTGCTCAACTGCTTCTGGCTCACGGCGCTAATGTGAATTTCCCCATTGAGGAATGGGGAAACGAAACTGCGATCATGGCTGCTATTACTCAGTCCCGTGACCCAGAAGTTGTTCGACTGCTCGTGGAGAATGGTGCTTCCCTAACCAGGGCCAATGACAGGGGAGACACGGCCAGGAGCCTTGCTGATCAGTCCGCTAACCCGGCAATCCACAAGGCTCTCCTGCCCAAAGACAAACAAGAGGGGTGGCAGACTGAACTAGAGTCTCTCCTTGTCAGCACCGGGCTCTTTGCAAGGGCATACTTTACAAACTCAAAGGATGCCATTGAGAATGCAGCCAGACGTATCTCTAGTTTGATAAACTCAGAGAAACCTGCAAAGGCAAGTGCACCACTCCAACTACTTTGTACAATTTTACTGACGGCCACAAGGCTGGCGGTATCGATGACCCGCAAACAAAGGAAGAATTCAAGGAAGACCTTTTCAGATTCATTGAGCAGCAGGGGCTGGAGGACATTTTCCCGTCGAATAGCCAGTATGTGAACGATGTTGCCGAAAATGCAATCAAAGCAAGAAACTCCTCGCCCAGTCTACCTGTACTGGGCTCCTCAGCTCGAATTCGTGCTCGAGCGAGCCTGTATAAGGTCATTTTCTATTGCGGTAAGTCAAATGTTACACTTCGATGACATTACGCCGCTAACTGAAATTCCCTGTAGACGACAGTGGGTCCATGGATAAAGACGATCGATGGGGGAGTCTCAAGTCTGTGGTCAACGCGATGACAGAAGTTATGACTGGACTTGCCCCGAAATACCAGAGAACAGTGCAGCTCCGGTTTATCAACAAGGATGAAACCAGCAGCGACTTGCAGCCATCCGAAATTCTTGGCAAGTTGAACTTCAAGCCCAATGGCGGAACGAAGATTGGAACTGTCTTGAATGACAAGGTCCTGAAACCATTTGTCAAGGACGTTATCGATGGAGGGCGCGTTTTGGACCGTCCATATCTCGTCATAGCGATCACTGATGGACACCCGGAATCCGAGGACACCGGAAAATTCCGGAGTGTAGTTTCTGAATACAGGGACTACATTACCTCCAATGGCTACTCGAAGCACGGTAAGAATTGTCAACCCAGAATACTGCAGGAGAACTCTCTTTTTTCTAAATTATATCACAGCCCTTTGCATCAACCTCAACCAGATCGGGAATGACAAAGATGCCAGTCAATTTTTGAATGGCTTGGCAAATGACAGTGCAACCGAAGATATACTTCATGTTACGGCGGGTAAGTTCTTAAGACCTGCACTTTATGGCTTTTAATTGCTGACCAGAATTCCACAGAGAGCGCTGATGCTATCGCTAAATTTCGTGATAACAAGGACCAGCTGGAAGCATGGGTATGTCTTGAGACATCTGAGTCCTCCGTTCTTTTGCTGACAATTTCCGAAAAGTTTGAGGGGAAGCTGTATGAGGCTATCCAAACGCGTTAAGTGGCCTTTCACAATGTTGGGATCTAGAGCTCAACTCTTTGGTCGGAATCTATCAATCTGTACTCTGATATATTTGCCCTTAGTCATGCTGCAACTCGTTTTAAATCAAGATTTATGTGACAATTTAATCTTCAAGTGTTACACCGGACTATTGGATGTAGATTGAAAAAAGAAAAAGAAAAGAAAAGCACACATAGGCCTACCTAAGGAAGTGTGTCGGCGATACCACGTAGCTGTGGCCCAGGTATGAACTGGAAACACACCCCTTCCTAACCTATAGCTCACTTCCCACCATATATGCCTTTCTACTCTGAACATTACTCCAAAGGGCACTTGGGCTTTTTTGAATTCTCCCTAGTGTCACATGATGTTTCCCCATATGTAGCTCTGCCTTTTCTTCCATGTTGATAATTCTTACAACTATCACCACTCAGTACAATCCATATTGTACAGCCTTTTCATGATCTCTCTTACGTTGTAGAACTTAACCGGCTTTGTTCGAGTCCTCGCTGAGACAGGGCTCCATTCTCAGCTTTGTTTGTCGTCAGTCTCACAGCTAGCAGAGCTACCCTACCTACCTAGGTACATATGTAGGTAATTATTGAAGTTATTGAAGTCTACATTTCTCAATCTTGAATAAATCTGTTTTATTTTCTTTTCTCTATTCTCTAAAAAAAAAAAAGAAAAGAAAAGAAAAGGAAAAAAGAAAACTAGCTAACTCATTGCCCCCCAATCCTCCAATCAAGCGGATTTGAACACTTGAATTTGCCCATCACTAGCTGCAGTTGCAAACCTCTTACCATCTGGCGAGATGGCAACGTCGTTCACCTTTGCTGTATAAGTCTTAACAATAGACTCATTCACCAGGCCCCAGACCCTAATCGTCTTGTCTTCCGATGTGGACACGAGCTGTTGGCCACCTGGAGAGAAAGCCAAACCCGTGACTGATGCCGTATGACCAGATAGAGCCTTGCCTGTTTCCCCTGTGGCAACTTCCCACAACTGAATTTTCTTGTCATCCGAGCCCGAGGCGAGGTACTTGCCATCTGTTGGCGAAAATGCTAGACTTTTAACAAAGTTTGCATGGCCCTTGAGCTGACGGATTAAAGTCTTCGACTTTGCATCCCAAAGTTTCACGGTATTGTCGTATGATCCTGACGCAACAGTTTTTCCGTCGGGCGAGAATGCAACCACGGTGACAGTGCGCGAGTGTGATCCAAGAACCTGTGATTTTCCACTTTTCACGTCCCAGAGCCTGACATCCTTATCATTACTGCCGGAAACAAGTTGTTTACCATCAGGTGAAAAAGCAACACTGTTAACATCTCCTTTATGCCCCTCAAAGATGCGCGAATCTCCAGATTGCACGTCCCAAATAATGATGTCGTTATATGCCGTCCCAGTGGCCAGCTTTTGTCCATCGGGTGAAAATTCTGCGCTGTAAAGTATGCCTTGTTCGCCATCGAGCTTTTTGATAGTGGCTCCCGTCTCAGCATCAGCAAGAACAACCACGCCTTGTCTTGATGTGGACGCAATTTTCTTGCTGTTTGGCGAGAACGCAACGCTGATGGCCGTTGCGTCATGGCTCTTGAGACTCTTTGCAAATTTCCATTGCCTTCCCGACTGTCCAGAACCCTGGGACTGCTGTTGTTTACATTCTTCCTTTTCGGACTGGCACTCCTCGTTTTGGTCATGGCACTGCTCATTGTCGCTCTGGCACTGGCTCTCACGGTCGCGGCATTGGTCGTTCTGTTTCTGGCAGTCTTCTTGCTTGGTCTGGCACTGGTCCTTTTGTTTCTGGCACTGGCTCTCACGGTCGTGGCAGTCTTCTTGCTCAGTTTTGCACTGGTCGTTCTGTTTCTGGCAGTCTTCTTGCTCGGTTTCGCACAGGCCTTTTTCTTTCTGGCACTGGCTCTCACGGTCGTGGCAGTCTTCTTGCTCGGTTTTGCACTGGTCCTTTTGTTTCTGACAGTCTTCTTGCTCGGTTTTGCACTGGTCTTTTTGTTTCTGGCAGTTTTCTTGCTTGGTCTGGCACTGGTCGTTTTCTTTCCGGCACCTCGAAAACTGCTTTCCACAATCGTCCAGTTTGTTGGAACATTTCTGACGGGCCGAGTTGCATTGCTGAAGATTATTTTCGGCGCTTGTCTTCTCAGTGTTGCATTTTTTGACGTTTGCCGCACATTCTCTTTCGGTCTTCTGCTTTAGTGCGGTTTTTTCGCGATCACAATTCGATTGCTGTTCTTTCTGGGCTTCTTCGACAGCCCGGTCCACAAGAGGCTTGCATTCGGCAGGGGTCTCGTCCGCGGTCTCCGAGGTTTTCTTAATCAGAATCCAATTATTTAAGCGTGTTTGGCCATAGTTGGTTCCTTTGGACAACCAGCACGTTCCACCTTCATTCGGGTTCCAGGCGGTGGCCGCGCAGTCTGGATCTTGGGCGCAGCGCTTCGCACACTCTTTACCCGTTCCTTTAAAAACCCCGCCTCCCCCCGTCCTCACTGGATTAGGATAGCTGTTGCAAATGTACTTGTAAACTACACCGTCAACAGTGCCGGTGCCTTCATCACTTTCAGAGCAGCATGTATTGAAGTCAATACCAGACAAACAGTTGTTTGCCCTGGCAACAAGCACGAAAAGGAAAAGGTAAAAAAGAAGTTTGGGAATCATTTCAGGAATATAGGACTGACGTGGGAGATGTCTTGGTGGAAGAGGAAGAAACTTGTGAACGGATTGTGCCCCCGTCTATCTAGAATATATGCCTAACAATGTTGCATCCCTTATCTACTGTCACCAGTTCTACATGACCACATGCTCGTCTCGGGCAGTGCTACGCTCTGAGATCACTTGCTTCATAGACAGCCGCTTGCAGGATAGTTCGTCAATACCTAGGCAATCCCTTCGAACCGCTTATTTCTGACGTGAAAGTTGAAAGAAAAGCAAACCGTGGGTCAACGATACATTACTTCCATACTACATCGTCATCAACAAGTGCAGAAGGACAGAAGGACAGAATAACAGAAATGCAGTTTTCATTGGCAGAAGCAGTGGATTTTTAGGATGGCAATGTATCATGGATTCTGTCTGTCAACACCTGATGTATACATTTCTATACTTTCATCCTGTGGGTTCCAATACAAATAGCTATAGCTCGGGGAAGGAGTGGGGATAGAAAGATGTCCAGACCTCAAATCCATTCAATGTTGTAACTTTTGGTTGCGTTCTATGTAGCTTTCTCTTTTTCTTTTTTTCTTTTTCTTTTCTCTTACCACTACCGTACACGTCTTAAGCCAGGATTTTTCTATTGCAACCGTGTCTTCGTTACATCTAAGAGGATAGCTAAGTCTACTGAAATCATAGAACCAACTATGTCCATATTCGGAACACCGTTAACAAACGAGCGGAAGTGACACTTACTTCTGATTTGTGGTGCAGAGTCTCAACTGCATTCTCCCAGTGACCCCAAGACATAATAATCGGCCATACCAGCTGCTTTCGGCTTATTACTTCAAGTCTATGACTTCAGAACATGCCTGGAAAGTTCACGTAATGGACAATAGAACATTAGAGAGGTCAAGCGCTATAGAGGACTTGTAGAGAGATGTTCGGGCAATGTAGAGCATGCAGAAGCAGAGCCCTGCAGTCTTATACACTGGCTACACTGGCTACACTGGCTACAAATTTAATGATAGGAATAAATGTCAAAACACTTGTCCATTCTTAGAAACTATTTGACACTAATTATAGCGCGCTGTATGAGCTCTCACCCAGCTCTTTGACCAAGAGATCTTGAAAGGCACCCTTAAACCGACAGACACGTGGAAAGCAAAAGAAAAAAAAAGAACAACCGATTAAAAGGATATAGACACCCCTACGGCTGCGAGGACGCCGAATTGCCTTGTAGACCAACTGGCGGGCAGACTGAGAGACTGAAACAGTCGGGCTGCACGTGAGTGCTGCATCTAGTTCCATCAAAGGAGGTGCCTGGTGGACACTCGGGGTCCTCGATATTCTTGCAGGCGTTGTCGACGAGGACCTGATCCGGCGGGCATGAGGGTCGAGTGGTGGAAACACAACGCCCGTTGCGGGGCTCAGTGCCATCGGGGCAGACAGGTGGCTCAATGGTGACACATTTTGTACCTTCCAAGCGAGTATCTGGGGGACAGCTGGGCCGTTCCTTTGAGACACATTCACCGTTTTCCAAATCAGTACCCGGCGCGCAAACCGGATCATCAGTGGAGGCACATCTGTTGTTGTCGAATACTGTGCCTGGTGGGCAGTTGGGCAGATCCTTATGCACACAGCTGTTACCCAGAATAATCATCCCCGGCGGGCAGCTGGGAGGGACGCCGGATGTGCAAGTGTCTCCGTCAAGGTGAGATCCAGGAGGGCAAGAAGGCCGCTCATTGGAAATACACTTGCTGTTGTACAGAATCGTTCCTTGCAAGCATACCGGTTGTTGGTCGCCAACACATGAGTCCCCAGCAAAGTGGTAACCCGACGGACATACAGGCCGGGAGTCACCAACGCAGTTTTCGCCGACAAGCGTGGTCCCAGTAGGGCATGACGGGGATTCGCCGCCAACACAATCCTCTCCGCTAACAGTAAATCCATGAGGACATTCTGGATGGTCACGGTAGACACAGTGCTTGCCGACATGCACAGATCCGGGCGGGCAGCTAGGACGCTTATTGGTGACGCACAAGTTGTCTGTCAGAGTCATCCCTGGCGGACAACTGGGCGTGTCGGAAGATATGCATCCTTTTGTTCCCAGTGTGCTGCCAGGTGGGCAGCTAGGACGCTCCGAATGCACACACTCGCCGTTCACTAAGACTGTGCCAGATTTGCACGCGGGAGGTGTCTCTGTCACACAATCGTGACCGATGAGGATCGTTCCGGAGGGACAGCTGGCTATTTCATTTGTAACACAAAGATCATCCTTAAGTTCACTACCCTTAGGGCAAGTCGGGTCCACGGTCGGAGTGTAGATGCATTTGTGGCCGTCGTGGCGCGTTCCATCTGGACACTTGTCTGGATCGTCGGTGATACGGACGCAGGTTGACCCATCCCAAGTGAGCCCTTCCAGGCAACAGTGTGCCTTTCCGTTTGATTTGTCGATAGAGACTGTTTGGTGAGGGGGGCAACTGGGGCTTTCTGAGAACATACAGCGGCCGTTCTTGAGTTGGAACGCTGGCGGACATGCCGGCGGATCAGTGGTGTGACAGGTATTGCCATCTAGGACCGATCCTGGCGGACATTGTGGTGGTTTCTCTGTTCTGCAAAACTTGCCACTGAGAACGCTTCCCGGGGGGCAGCTTGGCGGGTCACTGGATGTGCAAGTATTGTCGCGATATTCGTAGCCGGGAGGGCATACTGGGTCTGATTTGGACGCACAGACATTCCCCAACAAAGCTGTACCCGGAGGACACTCAGGTGGATTGGAGCTGACACAGACCCCATTGTCCAGTACCAAGCCATTTGGACACTTGGGGCTGTTGTGGGAGGCGCACAAATTCCCTTTCAATTTGTATCCGGGGGGGCATTGAGCTGAATCTTCTGAGACACATTTGCCCGCCTGATACTTGAGGCCCGGGGGGCAAGAGGGGGAGTCCGTGAAAACACATAGCTCGCCAACCAGGGAAGACCCTGGAGGGCAATTGGGTGGGTTTGTGGACACACATACGCTGCCGTCAAATCGCAACCCCTGCGGACAGCTTGGAGGCGTGGTGCTTTTGCAGACAGTACCATCCAAGACAGTASCCGCCGGGCAGACCGCAGAATGGAGGAAAACGCAGWCCTTTCCATCGAAGACTGTTCCACGAGGACAACATTTGACATTTCCACTGTTTTCGTCTTGAGACGGGACGATGTCACCCAAACTGATAATCCGTGCCGGTATATGTGGTGTAACCACACCACTGCCTCCAGACTTGGTCAAGTCAGGGCTGCCACGCAGCGGCACTTGAAGGTTCTGAGCCAGCGTAATGGAGGCAGTGAGGGGCAGAAGGAAAGGCAACCATCTTCCCGCCATGGTCATTAAACAGAGGAATAAGTCTTCCTTGATCGAGAGATATCCAGAACACAGGAAAGCAGATGTTATTCAAACCAACAATGTGCAAGACAAGGTGATTTTTATGGGCAAAGAGCGTAATGGATATATATAGTGAGCTGCCAAAGTAGCTGTAACGTTTCTTTTCCGAGCGCAACACGTCGATCGAACAAGGCTTCACGGATGGATACAGATAAATGTTACCTAGATTGGATATCAGTACGGAAGCGGCAACTTGTCTGATCTGGTTCATACTCATGGATACAACATTTCCCAAAGACTCGATGGCTTCATAGTCGACATCACCAACGTTGTAGACCCGTAGACCGCAAACTCCCGTGTGGAGCTCTTTGCATGTCAGCCATTTGCGGCATTTGGGTTGAAGGACGGGCTTCAATTGTTGCCGGCCCACATAGAGATGTCTAAGTGCAATAACACCTTCAATCCCCACCTGGTTCCCCATCTGGTCTGTGGTCTGGGCGCTTTCCTTAATGTGAGCTGTCCGGGAAGGACCGATGATGATGACTATGGAAACTTTCAGTGACGTGCAGATTTTTATTCGGAAGGTAGCAATTAACACCAATTGAATTTTGACTCCAAGAGGCAGCACTGTACAGTTGTAAGACAGCTGAAAAGTCTGCATGTGGAAATGCCACGTACATATATGTATCCCTTACAGTTGGAAATTGGTTGTGTTACATATCTGCCAGTGCGGATACATGCTCGTGCGACGTTCGTTTCTTCTTACGGGGTTCAAGGCGACTGGAATGCATGTTGCTGTAAATGGCATACTTTCCATTTTTAGCGATCCATCAGCCAGCCACTACACAGTTCATTAGTATGTATCTTTTGGTTACAATGACAACAGCAATGCTACGTACAATCTTCAATGATACTTACAGCCACTACAGACCCACCGTCACCGAAACTGTCGAGTTCATGCTAATCTACCAGTGGAAAGGAAAATAAAATTTCCCGGCTCCAGGCGGCGAAGTAAAGAAATACTGGTGCATTATTCCCTGTGTAGGTGTTTTCAGGCCATATGCCGATCACTGCTTGAAATTCTTATGTTTCCCTCTTGGTCGTATCGAAGGGATTGAACTGCATTTCATTTTAGCTATTACTTTCCCCCTGATTGGCTCCTGTGGAAATGTATATTATTCAATACCCTATGTTAGCCATCGGATGCGAGTATTAAAATAAAGTATTAAAATAGTACTATGGGATTTCATTTAAAATTAAATTCTGAGATATTTCAGAATCTGAGAGAGAGCTCTACAGACTTTGTGGGAAAAAAAAAACACGTGAAATCGAATGATAACCGGATGAGCATACAATGTTGTGTTGACTCTGGAACACTGCCAGCCCCAGAATAACAGGATAAGTRCTTAAAACCCACTCCTCTAGTCAAAAATCGCCATTATATCTGTTTATCGAATGACCAATTCAAGTCAGGAAGCCAGCAGAGAGTAGATTTAAGATTGTGGAGCGTAAACCTTATGAGTCACCAATGACAGTACAGGGATCCCGAGCCCGCTGGGATAATGCTGTTAAGAGAGCAGTCGGTCACGTGTCGGCTTGGCCGCCTCGTAGATCGTTAGGCCCGTTCCGACTAAGTAAGATTCTGTTCTTCCCTAAGCTTCATTAATAAAGATACTTCTGACGGAAATCCGGTGTATGGCGAGCGTACTAGTAAATTCACGATGATAAAATTCTCTAACTAACTAAAAACAACAATGGTCCGGTTTTGTCAATCTGTCCGGACATAATTAATAAGCAAAGTGCATAGTAAAAAGGTCACATGTTTACAATGGTATTGGACTTGGTAATCCATGTAATCAGTCTGTTTTCTGACAACTTCTTTTATAGACTGTAGTAAACCTTTTCTCATATAAGGGATATATTATATATTAACTAGTTCAGTATTTAGACATAGCTAGTTATAGTCGTATATAATATCGTATAGCCGAGGTATACAAACCACCCTCTCCAAGCCCATTAATCAAGAGCATCCGACTCAGGCGGACCTTTATAATCTATCAAAGGTCAGCATAAAAGATCATTCCAAGATTATCCAATCCAAGAAAGAACTTACATTTCCTCGCATAAACCCCATACCAAACCGCCGAAATAGCCATAAACCCGACAAAAACAACCGAAGCATAATTCATCGACACCGCCGTAACCGGCAAAGCCATCGGCATACTAAACAGCACCAACTCAAACGCAATCCACGCCAACGCAACAACATTCACAAACCACCCAACACCCCCACAATTCCACGGCGCCTTAGCAACCTCCCGACGACCATACCACAGACTCAAAAAGATAGGAATAGCATAAGCGGTAGCAAGCGCAATAACACCCACCGAAACGAACGCAGTAAACGCACTCGAACTCCCGAGATTAATCAACCCCAACAACATCTGAATCCCGGTTAACAAAACCAACGCCCAAACCGGCACGCCCCAGCGCGGGTCGACACGCGCCCACAGTCTCGCGAACGGAACGGCGTCATCACGGGCAACGGCCCAGGTTGCGCGCGACGCGGCAACTGTTATGCTAATTGAACAGAAGACCGTTATGACCAGGACTAGGGAGACGAGGCCCAGACCGCCGGCGGGGGAACCCATTACGCGAGCTAGGATGTAAGGGAGGGCTTGACCGGCTGGGGCGTCTATAATGTCTTGTAGAGGGGGTAGGGTTGCGCATATTGGGACGATGAAGAATAGGCCTGCTGTTCCGCCGACGGGGATGGAGAGGGCTATAGCGCGGGGGACTTTTATTGCAGGGTTTGTGCATTCTTCTGCCATTGAGGAGATCATGCCGATTGCAGAGAAGGTGTATGCGGCTGGGAGTAGGCCGATGAAGAAGGTGAAGTTTCCCCAGCCAGCGAAGGATTTGTCGTAGTGGGATAGGGTGTATGATACTGAGTGGCGGCCTGTGTCTGCTTTGATGGAGAGAGCGATTAGGATGATTATTATTGTGAGGAGGGTCCAGGTTGCGCAGAGGGTGTCGACTAGGGGGAGATGATTATTTGCGAAGATGCAGATTGCTAGGGAGGTGAGGCAGACTGCGTAGAAGATTAGGAGGAGTTGCCAGCTTGATGCTGACCATGTTGGATGGTAGATTGAGATTGTTGCTGAGAGCATAGAGGCGAAGCCGAAGTTTACAGAGAGGGTTATGGTCCAGTTGCCGATTAGCCAGATCCAGGCGTTGATGAAGGAGAGTGTTGTTTTCTTGCGGGAGATTTGGAAGGTCCAGTAGTAGGGACCTGCGGAGGTTGGGTAACGGGAGGAGAGTTCTGCGAGGGATAGGGCAATGCATTGGTCGAGGAGGCAGACGACTATCCAGCCTATGAAGATTGAAAGCGGACCGCCGCCGTAGATGGCGGAGAGGAGAGGTGAGCCTTCACCGTAGGGAATTGCTGCCATGGCAAGGGTTTGGAAGAGGAGGGTTAGGATTGAGCGGTTGCGACGTAGTTCTTGCTTATAACCTAGACGGTCTAGTTGGAGGTTCTCGATTGTACCCTTTTCATGATCTTGGGGGGAGGGAGGAGAAGGGCTGATTTCCTTTTCGAGAGCCATGGCAGTAGCAGGTCGATGACGAGGACACAATATACAGTTCTTAATGTATTCAGCAGGAGTTATCTGCAGCTGGATAGTAGTGAGGGAAATGAGTAGTCCCAGCAAGTTGTTAGGACAATAGAATGGAATTTTACACACAGGTTATATGAAGTGCAGATTCATATGCGGAGGTGCAGCAAATAGCATGGACCCCTGGTCGTATAACACGCCACCAAAGACCAAATTTAAACAATGCACTTGGAAGAGGAGTCTCGCATGTTGCAATAACTGATAGGTAAAGATATACGAGGATTTGTGGGAGCGTCGATAAACGGTAAAACCTAGGGCTCGAGGCGATCGAAAAGTCAGAACATAAAAGAAGACAAGATAAGAGAAACCTTGACGCCAGGCCTAACCCTAACAAGCAACTAAATCCATGCGAGGGGAAGTACTCCGCAGTTGATCTGCCTTGGCTGAATATACTTGGACAAAAATAGAAATTCATTTTGATTTTAGAGAACAAGAGGTATCAAATAGAAAAAGAAAAAAATGTAACAAACCCCTAAAATCTCGAGAAACAAACATTACGAACGGTAGCATATGGTATATATACAGAAAACCCCCTACATGGAACCTTGGAAAGAAAAGGCGATTACCTCGCCGTCGACGGCCGGCCCTGGGACCTGCGGGAGTGCAGACTAAGCCGGTGACCGGTGGATGGGGGACCCTCGGTAGCCAACAGGGGCGGGATACTAAACCCATATCCCTCGGTAGTAGCGCTACGATCATGGGGATCGATCTCGACACGGACGGAAACGTCAAGTCCGCCATACACGCCGCTCGCACAGGTGAACCCGTCAGCGGCACTGTGGGTCGTTCCAGCATCAACTTCGCCCTTATGCAGTGGTGCGTGACCGTCCTTAGGAAGATGATCCAGTTTCACGGAATTGGCTTCGAGGATACCGGTGTTACCGGCACCTGGGGCGACCACCTCCGTGAGGATGGCAAAGTTGCGCGATGGCATGGTGAACTTGTTCCAGTCGGCACCTTTCTCTTGGCCGCCGGGCTGCTTGTCGAAGAAAGGCATCAGGGTCTCGTCGCATTCGCGGTCAAGGTGGTGAATTTTGTTTCTGCGGGCGAGGAGGTTCGCGACGGCCTGGGGTGGCGGCTTATTTGTGATAGCGCTGCTGACGACGTTGACGATGAAGCGGTGGTCGTTCTCGCCTGCGAGGTTGAGTTTCGGGTTCGAGTAGAAACGGCCGATAGCGGCGAGGTGGACGTCGCCGCTGAGAATGGTTACGCGCACGCTGTGGCTGCGGGCGAACTCTTGTAAGCGGTGCATTAGCATTTTGCGCTCGCGCTTGTGCTGGCGGGCGGTGTAGTGGTCGTCCAGGTCGTCGAGGAGATCGACCTGGCCGTCGAACTCGTTGAAGAGGCCGCCTGCTACGCCGAAGCGCTTGTTCAGCAGCCGGATCGGCGCGATCAGGGGAGACGTGAGGATGTTCTCGAGCCATGCGAGACGTGGGTATGCGATTGGCACACCTAGCAATACCACCAAATGCTTGATGTCGCCGTTGGAGTCGACGATCTCGCGCTGCAATCGGTTGAAGATCAGATCGTAGGTGTCTTCGTAGTTAACCTGGTGGCGGGTGCGCTCTGTGCGCGCATCCAGACCCATAAAGGCAATGCGCTTGCCGAAGCGCATGTAGAGATTTCGGCTGCGCTCTTCCACGTAAGGACCGGGCCGTTTGCCGATGATCCAGCTGTCGTCCTCGACCTGGTTCTCCAGAACGTACGTGTTCTCCACTTGACGTGGGTCAACACCGGAAGTTCCATTGACGGCGTGCATAGTCTGCGGCGAATCGGTGGTGAAAGTCGACTTGGGAGGAGCAATGTGGTGCTGGAAGAGACAGTAATACTTGAAGGCAACACCACCGATACCGCGGAAGACAGCACACTTCATGAAGTGGTCCGTGTACGAGCCGAACCCATCAATGATATCATGATCATCCCAAATATTGACTTGGGGGATGCGGCCATTGGCAGTGCGGAATGGCTCAGTGTTGTACCAGCGGACATAGTTGGCATAGTAGTAATCATCGCAATCAGCACGCATCTGATTATTGAAGTCATGGTGTCGCCTTTTGTGCGGGTTCGAAATCGAGGTCCAAGGCTTGAGCGGGCCATCCACACGAATACCGTCGTTGTAGATCTGGTCACCGCCGCCAACCATAACGTGGAATGGCTTCTCGCCATGCACGCGCATCACATCGTTCCACAGATTCGGCCCCACCCAGGCATCCATGTCCGTGCCGACGGAAAAGCCATTGCACGAGTGGAACATGATGCGCATGGACTGCTCTTCGGCAGGAACGACAAATTCCCACGGTGTCTGGACCTGGGTCCCGGACTCGTACAGACCGGGGATGTCGTACGCCCAGCGCGCTTCGAATGCCGCCACGGGCACGGTGAGCGAGAATCGCCAGAATGCCTTCTGAGGATCTTCGTAGAGTTTGAGACCTTCGATTGTTTGGCTTGTCGGGGCCCTGCCCTCGCCATCCTGGGCTGCGCTATCCACGGCGCCTACCTGGCGCAGGCGCAGCTGGGGCTGGTCCTGGGTTGACTTTGTGACAATCAAGACACTGCCGTGCCAGGTGGTCGTGGCTTCGTAGTGCATGTTCTTGAGGTTGATCAGGGGACCGGAGATGAGCTCAAAGCGATCATTCGAGCCGCGCGCGATGTGCTGTCCCGTCTCTCCATTTTGAGGCATCCCTGCAATTGCAACCATGTTTTGGTTAGTTTGGGCGACTCTCAGATCCAGGGCTGGGTTTCCCATACCGTTAACGGGCTGTGCACTGTACTCGGCCATAATAAGGGCAACTGATGTGATTCAGGGATATCACCGTGTGGCGGAGAAGAGAAGAAAAGAACCGTGGACTTAAGTCGCACGTATTAAGACACAATTTGAGCCGGATGAAGGGATAAAAGGAGAGAATTAGGCAGACTCCAATTCAATAGGGCTACAGGGCTGAAAGAGAAAACCCGAAATGAAGCGAGATTGGGGGCTGCGGATCTGTACCTTTGGGGCCGGCCTGCCTTGGCAAGAAAGGAGCTCGACGAACAGCTCTGACGCTGCCAAGACATTTGAGGAATGGAATGGCCAATAGGGGAGAAGACGATGCCAGCCACGTCCCAGTTGAGCCACGTAACGCCACATAAGTGGTTTCTGCCTATTCCTGATTGGGCCAGAGGAGGCGGTGCATTTTCTTTTTGAGTTTTCGATCGGGTCAAGTGGGTTTTCTCTGATTTTGGATTTTCGTTGATTTTCGTTGATTTGCGTGATTTTATAGAGACTTATTAGGGACTGTCTTGTTTTGGGCACTTATGCATATACAACATACAGCCCTATCAAGTTATGTACATAATATAATGTAAGTATGTAGGTACTTACCGAATAACACCTAGGCAGATTCCAACCCCGCTCAGCCTATCACAACCTTGCTATTGACTGATCTACATGTGGAAACCTACTTTCTATACTACGGAACAACCATCTTGAGGAAATTTATTCGGGAATAGAAATAATGTCGAACTGAATTAAAACATTCCCATACAGATAACCCGCTCGCGATCGAGAAGAGAACAGAAGCAAAGAATCAATATCACACTCACCAAAACCCGGATTCGCAGCTTGGACCATGACCGAAGATGACCCGGCACAATCTTAACGGGACGAGACTTATCCTTTTCAATAATCTCCTCAGACCCGTCTCGCAACACGAGCATATTCTGTCCCTGGAACAAACCAGAAGCAACAACCTTCTTCAACTGCTTCTGGCGATATTGCTCAATATTCAGTCCATCACGAACAGCAAACCAAGCGTCCCGGGATCCAGTCGCAAGTAATTCCCGGAGTTCATCCTGGAAAGGCGTATAAGTCTCACGAAGCTCATCAGGCTCCTCAGACAGGAGCTCAGCAAAGTCATCCACAAACTGCAAGAACTGCACAGTAACAACCATGTCCAGGCCAGCCTGGAATTCACGGGTAGTCAGACCGTAGTGATGCAGGACGCCGATCTCCAGGATCTCAATCTGATGCTGCATAGTATGGCGAATAATTGCCAGGAAGCGGTCGACGGGGACGTCAATAACGAGCTGGCCCCCACCCTGGTTCCAGACCTTCCAGAGGTCCTCGTAGTTTTCGACCGGGGATTCAGGCTCGAAAAAATACCCCTGCAAGCGGTCGGACTGTAGGTCGAAACCGAGCACCAACCGGGCGTTGCTAAATTCGTTCTGCATGTCGGGGACGGGGAGGCTGATGAAGACTACCGTTGGGTTTGTGTAGGCGGGGATGTTGTTGAGGACTGGCTCATCGTGTAGGATAACCTGTGCGAAGCCGGTGGTTTCTAGGAGGTGACACTCTTTCTCGCGACGGAGCTTGTCGCGGCCGCTTTCGATGTGTGTGAGGTAGATGTAGTAGTCGATCACGCCCCAGGGATGGCGCATGTAGCGATTCAGATGTGATGCGAAGGATAATTCCTTGGGTACTGCTTGGGAATCCTTGCGAGTGTTAGCGTCAGTAGACTTAGTAGGCTTGATCCACTTAAGGGAATCAACGGGGGCCATATCGTCGGCAGACGAAGAGAGTCGGGGGCTCTGCATAGCTGTTAGAAAGTCAAGTCTTAATTGGTTCTGGTTGTAAGGGTAGTGTCTCGTCTGCGGTCGTAAAAGTCGACGAAGGATTTGATTCGCGACTCACGATTCTTAGGACTATCTATAATGATGGTTGTGTTTGGTGCGAGAAACTTTTCACAGAGGACAGAGGCGATCTCCTTAATAGAATGATGGATAGTAAATAGCAAGCACAGGAGTAGGATAAGACTTTTGAGCCCAAGGCGCGCGGAGAGGATATGGGTGAAGAGCTCGGCGAAGAACCGTGTGCTTTCTTCTTCGTAGATGAAGTAGTAAAGGATGTCAAATAGGTAGAAAGTTACAGCTGCTTGAACCACCTGCACGATGCAATGCACAATCACGTAGGTGATAGAACCAAAGCACAGGACGAACCCGAAGCACGCGAGAAACAAGATCCAGTCTATATGTGTAGAAAGCTCCCGGAGGAATAAGTTAGTAGATACCATAAGGCGAGCTCAACGGATGGGACAGCTTACAGTGTATAATGCTTATTTGAAGTGTTGAAGAATGAAGCTGTGCGTGTGGCTAAATAGTCAATTGAATTGTGTTGGTTTGCTGTGTTGAGATGGCCGTATGGAATTCAATCTCAAGTCCTGGAGAGGAGGTCCCCTTTTGTACTTTAGGCAAAAAGGCCCTGGACAAGTAACCATGGCTTCTCGAGAGAAAGAAAGTAATAGTACAAAGGCATTCTAAAGATGTCCGTCTGAAGCCCTCGAAGGGAATCTCCTTCGAGATTTGATAATAAAAGATACAAAGAGCACAAAGGCCATTCGCCGACAAAGTTCTTGTCTGGAGAGTTCCTTTTGTTAGAAGGATTTTATATCCTTGGGCTCGGCATTCACCCACAATGCCCTTGTAGGTTCTTTATGGCCGAGTATCAAAGGGAAATAAAGGACTCCGGGCTCAACCGCACAAAGATTTCATTCAATATCCTAGGATAGATATTGCGGAACAAAGGGTCTCCCAACCAACTAGATCGATGTTTCATCGATTGTATCCACTGGATGGCTTTGGCTCTATTGTCGAGAAATCAAGGGTTTCAGGTAGACATAGACTCGGTTCGAGGCCCAGTAGACTCGATCAAAGACAGGACAAGGCCATTCTGGTAATAAAGAGTCTTTGTTTCCACCCAAGACTGAATTCCACTGTGTCTGGATGTTCGCAATATAAGAGACCTTGTCCCTGGGTCTTGTGTCGGCCTAGTTTGGAAAAATCAGAGTCTCCCCAAGGCAGAAAGGCTAAGCCACCCAAGTCTCATCCCACCCACTCAACATGGGACAGGACAGTGTATTCATCGTGCGCGCTGAGTATTTTGAGGGGTTTGACGGTGACGCCTGGGTCAGCGTAAGCTCTCAGGACTTCGACGATCCGGACAACGAAGAAGCTGACTGGGTCACCGTAGTTCTTCCTGAAGAAATGGGCTATACCCATAGTGATGAAGATATTATGATGTATGTACTTCATGACATTCGAATCAGGCGAGCTGTGGTGGGCGAAGTGGCACTACATAACATGGGAACGGTTTGTATTTCGATCCCGATTCCGGTTGGTAGTGCTGACACGACTGCAATCTTGGTTCGCGCCGAGGGCGATGTGAACAAGTGGCTGGAACATATTCGTAATGGGATGGTTGCCCTTGACCGGGAAATTATCTTTGGTCGGTAACCCGTGGATTGTCTAGCCGTAGTACTAAGAGAGGGTTTGATTAGCTATATTTCCAATACAAAGGGATTGTCAAGTGACTGAACAAGGGGTTGTTTGGTAGAATCTGAGAATTGTGTCAATGTAGGAATATCAGATCTTTTACAATCAGAGGTGTTGAGGTGATAGTTTTATCAAAGTGTCCAGTACCTATGTAGTCATGTAGTTCATGGCCAGTTCTCAAGTATCAAGTACATGGACATACATGTATACGGCCATATGTCCATATGCCCATCCAAATATTTCTCAATTAGCCATATACAATTCCCAAATACCAAGTAAGCCACTACCCTTGAGGATACTATCTGTCTCTTCCCAATTTCTCTCTCCGTCTGTTGTCCAGTGAGAGTTCTGATGGCACTTCATTCAAGATTCCTTCGGGGAAAGGGCTCTTACTATGTAGATGTTCATTAGACAAAACAGTAGGACGAGTAGTGACCATCAGCTGAATCTGGATCTTATATGGTTAATTTATCAATTGCTTTTGGGTTCTGGACCCCGTAGCCATGGAATAGATAGTCTAATTAGTTAAGAATATTTATTTCAAAGGTTTTGGTTAGAACTGGATAGAATTCAGTGGTGTTCGGAACTATACATAGTACAAAGACTACGTATGTTATAAAGCCATTGTAAGGATGAAGAAAGCCATTGTAGCCATGAAAGGTCTTTGTTATTTTCCAATATTCCAGATCGCATCTCAGTCGGCACTTTATAAACCCTCGGCGTCCTTGTCTGGAGTCAATCTCGCCGGTATCACCCAAAAAACGTAATCTATTATGATCAAAATGAATAAGGGAAAAATGCCCGTTTACCAAGGGAACAGTTCTTCACTAAACAGTGAGCCCCCCGAGCCCTGTTCAAGCCCGCTAACCAATCTGCCAAGCAATTTCCAGCCAAGCGTGTACAAGTTCACGAACGGGCAATATTTCGCCGAGCCCGCCGGCGATCGAAGCGACTACTACTGGGTCACCGTGTATTTTCCGGAAGACATCGACCACCGCGGCATTCCGGATTCTGAAATCATGCTATATGTTAAGGATATGATCGTGAAGGGCCGGTTCACTATAGACGATCAGTCAATGCATGGTTTAGGGAAAAAGTGTCTCTCGATCCCTATCAAGCGCGATCTGGATACCCCTCTACCTAGGTCATATACGCCTGATCCTACGCATCCCGATCTTCTCCTTGCTGAAAACCTGGCGTCATATTGGAAGGATCAGATTGCGTTCAGAAAGGTTACTCTAGATCAACGGATGATTTTTGTTGAGACTCGTCGTAAGACGGTGAGTATAGAAGATATGTTAGATGTAGGAGTTACTCTGATGGATCCCTGGCGTATTTAGTTTGTTCTTTGTTTATTGTGTCGAGGTCGATTTATTTGGACTCGAGTGTTTCAGGTTTATTTGGATGTTAGAGCAATCAATGCACTGCTTTTTGCTTTGTTTAGATATCCCATTTTTAGGAAGCGTCTTTGTAGAAGTAAGATTCAGTAGGCTCTCAAGTTTGTTCCTTGATAGCTGCCAGGAAAAGAGAAGGGCACGTGGAGGTATTGGCATACAAGATAGATTATTGTCTGAGCTACAAATCTAAAAGAGGCAAAGAATCTACTAGTAACTGGAGGGCTAATAGTCCAATATGAAACTATAGTGCTCTGGCAATACTGGATGGCATTTGACTGCATCGGACGTGATCGTTGCTAGTATTCTTCATCTTCTTCCAATTTTCGGAAGCCATTGATGCTAACCTTGGAAAGCCCATTCCTATGAAGGGTAAGACTATCTTTTGAAGTAAATTCAACTTGAAGAGGAACAAAGAGGCGATCTAGACAGATTAATATAGAACATCAGGCTAAACAAAGAATATAGAGAGAGAAGTATACTTTCTCAAAGAATAGGAAAAGGTATTATAGCCATGAAAGGACTTTATTCTATCATTATTCCCAGAATGAACGGCATATCCCTCAGAATATAAACCCTCGGCGTCCTTGCCTAGAGTCTTCTCCACCATCACTCCCCAGGATTCACTCCAACCGGAACAATGCCTTCATACCAAGCGAGTGTGTTCCAGTCAAGCCAGCTCGAGCATGGCCGACGATTCCATTTCAAGGACCCCCATAACAGCCAGCCAGGTTGGGTCTGGGGTACTGTGACTCTCCCAGATACCATTGGTGTTAGAACAGATGAGAAGGAGATTATATTCCATATATGTGAGGCCGTCGTAGCGGGCCTGGTCAGTTGGGGAGATAGAGCGATGCACGGCTTGAGGAATTACTGTATCTCATTCCCGATCAAGGTGGAAACACCCGAGCAAGACTTAGAGAGGTTGTTGGACCAGGTCGAAGTCGCTGCACTGTGGTGGGTGAGTTTGGTCCGCTCGGAGACTGTTTCTATTGATAGGCACATGCTTTTCCAGGCTCGCCAGCCACCCCCGGATCGTGAGGATCAGTTGTTGGATGTGCCTTTGCATTGGAACAGGCCTAAGTACACGGTTCTAAATCCGTGGTCTGCCGTTACTGTGCTGCGGTAGATCATGGGATTAGAGGGACGTGGGATTTATGAACATGGTTGAAGTATTTAAATTGACCTCTTCTCCCTAGGAAGTTTCGGTAGGTTGATATATCAGATATTTTGAATAGAACAATGAGGGTGAAAACATGGTAACCAAAGTAAATGAGTAGTATGGAAGGCTATAATTTGCCGCAGTAACGCCAGTATGGTACAATTGGGAACCGGAAACAGGTTACCAGGTCTCTATTGATGGGAGGTTAGAACCACCTTGACTGTCTCGCCTTTCTCTCACGCTCTTTCCTTTTCTGCATGAGGGTATATCCACATCCGGCACCAGTCGCATACCCACCTAGATGGGCAGCGTGGTCCATCTTGGTCAACCGGGAGAGGGGCCAAGCGCGGAGTAAGAAAGCGGGAGCTATCAAGCTGAAGACTTCGGTGCCGACCAGGCAGGTAAGGAAGACCCAGCCGTAGGTCCAAATCTGGTCTTGGAGTCCCCGAGGGAGAATCCACATGGTGAGTTTGTCACTAGGGAGGGTCAGTATAGGTACCAGACAGAATAACAGTCGGAGATATGTTGGGAGACAAACTTGAAGTGTGACATGCACCATGCGGCGACGATACCGCTGGTTGCGGCACTGGCTCCAAGGGAGGTCATGCCCAGGCGGCCGAGGATGACACTGCGTGTCAATGAGAAGACAGATCCCATAACACCGGAAGCGAAGTAAATAGCCAAAAAGTTTCCGCGGCCGATTTCATCGTGGACTGTAAAAGCAGGGAAAGATTAGAACCCATATTTTTCTGGTGCTTCTTCTAGCCACAATGCATACCTCTGGTACCCATAAGTCCCAGGACCATCATATTAGTTCCAAGATGTCTCCATGTCTGGTGACTGAACGTGCTTCCAATCATACCCAGTGAACTGGGATAGAAGGGAACAATCACGAAGTAACGGTTGAGCAATTTCCAAGCGGGAGGTATGTATTTCCACAGCAAAGTGACTGCTACATTAGCTGCCACAATCGCGCCCACAGTAGCCACAGCAGGGGGGACATCGGGCATGATGCGGTCCTTTCTTGCTGGGAACTCATATTTCTGAGCGAATGTATAGCAAAGAGCGAGAACCACAATCGAGAACAGAAGCGGAGCAAGCAGACGCTGAGACTGGCAGTTCAAATATGGTTAATAACCAAACAATTCCACAGAGTGAACCATCCTTACATTGGTGATATTCATCGACTCAGGACTATCGTTAGTAGCGGCAATATGATGCTTCTGAACCCAAGCAAGATACGGTCTTTCGATAGGATCCGCACGGGGACGAGCTAAAAGTGTCAACACCAATACCAATTATCCAAACTGGAATCCTAATGTACATACCCTCGGTGAGCGCAGCCTCCTCGTACTGCTGCAGGGAAGTATTCTTCCCAAACTCGAACTTCAACCGTTCTTGCTCTTCTTTCTCGCCATCGAGCCATTCCTGCCTTTTCCGTTCCTGTTCAGCCAACAAGCGTTTCTCATTCCTCTCGCGAGCCTCTTTCAAAACACTCTTGCCGTAAGGAGAGCCCTCCTCGCCAAGCTCGGCGTCATAAGAACCGCTCTGCGGCTTATACAAGCCTAGCTTCTCAGCACGGCGCACGAGCTTTTCTTCCGCCGCGCGATCCTCACGTTCAATGCGGGCGAAGATAGCAGCATCCTCATCGACAGGGTACTCATCACGGAGCCATCCCAAAGCAGTATCAACCTGCTGCTTGGTGACAACGCGGGCAATATCAACTGGCAAGTCCGCATCGAGCGTGCCGGTGAGACGGTGGCCGTGTAGGACGGCCAGGATACGGTTTCCCAGCTTTGCGTTGAACTTGACAGGGCCAAAGATGGCTTTGATCTCGGCATCGGAGAAGGGCTTTTGGCGAGGGTGGACCTCCGAGGGATCCGATTTAGGCTTCGGCTTTTGGGATGCGGCGGATGTACGTTTGAAGCGGCGGGGGGTAGAGACCAGGTTGAATCGTTGTGAGGATATCGGGGCTGGTGTTGGTCGAGACGGCTGACCTAATAGTTGGGATAGAAGGCTCGGGATTGGCAACATGGATTGGCGCGATGTGCTGTACATGCGACATGGGGTAATGCGGAGATCGCGACTGGCAGCCCGGAATGGTACTGGCAGCACGGAGGTGCGGAGCCCTGGGCATGGAGCCCGCCATACGGCCCAGACCGCATTGCTCATATCCTATGACTGGAGAGCGAGGGCTCGGAGAGGACCACGGAATAGAGGGTGGTGGGTGATTGTTCGGGGATCTTTTGGCGGCATCAATACCGCACGGCTGCAGAGTTGTTCCGAGGCCGCGATCAGGTACAAGGCAAGCAAGAAGATAGAGAAATGATATAGGAATTATTTGATCAAGCTTTATGCTTTAGATATATCTTTAGCTTGAACTATAGAATCATAATTTCTATCCATCCTTAATTTACATTAATATTCGTCAATCTCTCAACTCCTCCGGCCACATCCAAGGTGATCTATAAGCTGCACGTGATGATAACATGATAAGGACAACCCAAACAGATCAGCCCGCATTGATCCCACCTGGGCAACTCTATCTTCCATCTCTCAGAAGATAAACATCAAAATGTCGACTGAATCTCTCCCAATAACCCCAGGAGCCTTTGCTGAAGCAATCAAAGAGCTTCCTGTCGCAGTCCTCTACAGCAAAGTCTCCGAGCTCACAAACTCCATCGCACACCTGCACCGCTCGAATGCCGAGCTCCGCGCATTCTTAACAGAAAGCAACGACTCGGAAGAAGACAAGAAGGAGCTGGAGGGATATATCACTGAGAACGAGGGTGTGGCAGTGTCCATGAATGAGCGGATCTTATTGCTGAAGACCGAGGTCGAGAATCGTGGACAGCCTTGGATTGAGCTTGATGAGCTTAAGATCAACAACGATCAGGAAGCTTCGCCGGTGACGAATGGAAATGAGTCCGAGACTGGGACTGGTGCAGGACAGGAGTCCAATGATCGGGAGGACGGCGATGGGGTCCATCTGTGACCAATTCGGTGGGTCATCTACGCGCAACCAGCTAAGCTGGCTTGGGCTGCTCAAATCTTCAAAAGCATTGTCACCAGTGCGTCAGTGGCACTTGGGCACTGTTACTTGGGGGCGCTTTACTGCATTTGCGTGTGGGCCGAATGTCGACTTATGTCAATTGGCTATGTTTCACAACATCCATACTTCACAGTACGACATACGCGCCCGGATCCTAGCGGTCATCCCAACGAATGACTCCAAAGCCTTCGCGACTGCTCCCGTTTTCTGTGACGCTGGGCACACTCGGGTCACCATCGGACAAAATGGAATGTATCTAGCGGATCATTTACAACCCCAAGTCTCATTATGGAATTATGATCAGATGAATGTATTGCAATGAGTAGATAAAAAACATTCAATGACCAGCTGATGCTGGATGAGGATATGCAAGATCATCAAGTAGAATAATTCACAGCGCATGCTAAATGCTCAATCAAAGCCCTGGCTTTGTGTCATATCATCGCAGATTCGCCCATTTTGGAAATGGCAGGAGAAAGCAGAGTACTAACAAAGTAAGACAGCGCGGTCCAACGCCAGGTTAGCGGATATGTCATAGTCGTCAATGTAAAAACAAGAAAAAAGGTGCAACTCCAGACCCGTGGAGCTTAAGTGGCGGTCTGCTGGGCCCAGTGACCACCGTTGAGCGCCTCTGGGGGAACCCGCTGTTGCTTGATGAACAGCTCAATTAAGGGCTGCATGGGCTCCATCTCCTTATCGGACACAAGCCCGTAGTACTTGGAGACAGTCACGAAGTGAACGAAGCACATGTTCAGGACATCGTGCTTGTTAATGTGCCAAAAGGGGTTGAGCCAATGAGCGTGGTACAGATGGGCGTAGCAGCGGAACATCTGCTTCATGATACCCTGGCAGTCCTTGTAAAAGGTTGGCGGGAAGCCACTGGACTTGCCGATCCAGTCATCTGGGTTGGCGGGGTCGGAAGGAGTTGTTGATGCGCCATTGGCCTCTTTGATGGCAGATGTCTCGGGAGTGCCGTTTACTTTTTCGGTAGGGAACATAACAGGATCGTGGATCTTGCTGACGATCCATTTCTCGACGCGGTTGATGAACTTTGGGGCGGAGATTTTAGCGGCGCGGCCGTCAACAAGCCAGGTATAGGTCAGCCTTTGGATTCGTTAGCTCCGTTCATAATTTACCCCGCTATACTCCACATACCGTCCAGCTGACATTGTTGGACAAGTGTTTTCATTGCAAATGGGTAGACCCGTCACAGTGTTCACCTCTTGAATAACCTGGAGCATGCCATGGAGTAGACGATATTGTTCCACAACTAAAGCAGAATCACATTAGTCTCCCCGCTCTCAAGATAAGCTTCCACAATGCTTACTCTGGTGAGCCAGCCACTCGCCCAGCTCCACATTCTTCGGGCAAGCACAGAGGGTCAAGAAGTTGCCCCTCACATTCAGCGGGGCATACTTCTCCTGGAAGAAGTATTTGGGGCCCTCGGGATCGTTCGCTTGGTTCTCCACTGACTGACTGCTGGAAATAGAGGGCGAATTCGACATGGTAGCTTGATGCTGGGGAGCAGAGGCCTGTGCTGGGCTCTTGGGGGGATTGTTGCTTTTGTTGTTTCCTCCCCGGCCAAATCCTTGGCGACTGTATTCAAAGATAGAGTTAGCGGGCGATCGTGACGAGGTATAGCTGTTTTAGATTGAAGTGGGAATATATAAAAGAAGTAGGAGTGGATGTGAAGGATAAGAGGAGGCGCCAGGGGAGATATTAGACTTTGGAGAATAGAATGCTCCTTTGTATTTGTGGCGCCGGGGGATTCTTCGTGCAGTATGAGGGGGTAAAGGTAGAAGGGAGATTGAACAGCTGATGGCAACGAGTCCACAATGGCGCAACATAACTTACACGCTCTGGAAGAAGGTCGCCATCTTGAAAATGATCAGCAATGCTTCAAATCAAGAAAATAACGGGGATGAGGTACGAGACGGTGAGATGCCACACGTTGAGGATCCCCTTTTGGTCTGGGCCATCGAGACACTAGTCCTGTTTTGATCCGGAGTCGGATAATATATGTTCCCGCGCGTCAATTGAATTATGGGAGCTTCGTCGTGAATGGCCGATAGAACAATTGTCAGTACACTATTGACAGTATACACTATATCTGATCGCTTTCTCATATACTGGAACATTTAAGGACACATTCAGTCCCTTCTTTATCATCACTCACACTTTCCCACATATACGACCTTGCAGCAACAATAAATTCCATACACCATGTCCTCCGATGAGGAGGGTGTCCGGCGCCCCAGCAATGGCAATGAGAGCCCTGCGCACAGCAATGCCCAAGATTCTGGCGCCGATCAAATGGACGAAGGTGATGATCTCTTTGGGTCGGACGGAGAAGGCGGACTCGATGACATTGAGTATGCAAACCACACCAAAGCGACAAGAGCTAGTTACTGATACATCACCAGACCACACCGCACCCTGGATGATGAACAACTCGACTCGGGTGACGACGAGAACCGATATGACCGGCGCGAAGACCGAATGGAAGATGTAGCCGAGGAGCAGCAGGAAGTCAATGTTGCTGACCAGGACCTTGCTCGGGCGCCAGTGCCATTGACCAACGATGGAGAGGTAGGACGAGCTTCTACCTTGAAGCCTTCAGTGTGGATCTAACTTCTGGTAACAGGTCTACACAATGCGCGTGCCGGATTTCCTCTCAATCGAAGGAGAAGAATTCAATCCCGAGACTTACGTCCCACCGCCTTACCAGACCGCCGCTACCTCCCTTTGCTGGCGCAAAGATCCCGCGGATGAGTCTCGTTTGCAGTCTAATGCCCGCATGATCAAATGGGAGGATGGCTCTATTACTCTTCAACTCGCCTCCGCCCCCCTTGAGCAATACCGCATCGCATCTAAACCCCTCGCACCTCTCACCAAGTCCGGCGACTATGACCATAAACTGGACTCCCACGTTTATCTCGCAGCTGGACTGGAAACAGCCCAAGTTTTCCGATTAACCTCACATATCACCCAAGGTCTAACTGTTCTCCCAACTACCTTGGAGACGGACGATGCCGTTCAGCGACTGCAAGAACAATTGGCTGCTGCTGCTCGTGGTAGCAAGCAGACCGCAGCTGGCACTGCGCCGCGCTATGAACTAACAGAGGATCCTGAGTTGGCTGGTAAACGTGCCGAAATGATGGAAAAGGAAGCTATTAAGGCCGAGCGTCGTCGCCAGCAGCTTGCTGATCGCGAGGCCGACCGTGGTCGCCGCCACGGCGCCACTCGTGCTGGTCCTAGCGGTCTTAGCGTCGGTGGTCTCGAAGATGCCGGTTTGCTCACGACTCGTCCACGTGCCAAGCCTCGCCGCCAAAACCGCCGCGGCGAGATCTACACCGACGACGAAGAAGAGGACTACTCTCGTGGTGCCCGTAACAGAGAAGATGAGTACGATGAGGACGATGGATTCTTGGTTGGCAGTGACGAGGAGGTTGAGGAAGAAGCGGAAGATGAAGAAGAGGAGCTGGAAGATGAAGACATGGACGCTGAAGGTGAGGATGATGTGGAGGCTGCCCCTGCGAAAGCTGCCCGTAGCAAGCCAGAGCCTCAAGCCAGGGATGGCACACCTCCTGCCCGAAAGAAGAACCGCTACGTGGTGGATGACGAGGACGACGAGTGAGCTTGTAGCTTTCCTCTTCTCTCCATTTTTCTTTTCGCGCTTTCGATGCAGTTTTCTTGTTACATATCCACATGGTCCGGCGTCATCTACATGGACAGGCATTCGAGGGACAATGGGGCTCATTTCACTGACTTGATGCTTGTACAACAAAATTAATGAAATGGTCAATGACATATCAACCTAGCTTCGTACCAGCGAAGCAGTGTATATTTGTATAGTAGATGCCAAATGGTATGTAACCATAACTCCACATAGTCTCGGACATATCCAAACTGTAGAAACCAGACCGCCGAACCCAAGCTGTAACCAACCAACCTTTTTTCTCATGCATGTTATGCTCCAGTATGCGCTTTGTTCATCGCAATGACAGGCGCAACGCCCTCGGGATATTCTGAAGGAGCAAAGTTGAATCTGGCGATCACATCTCTGGCACTTCCAACCACACGAAGGCATAAAAACTTCTTCTCACCATGATTATCCTCATCCTGTGACTGGGCCGAGTCCGACATAGACATTTGGTTGCACTCTCCAAGTGGATGTTTCCCAGGCTCATGGAAGCGGCGTTGCCGATTCTCGATTTCAATTATCATGGACAGCAGATCTGGCTGCTCGGAGCAAGAAATCATAGCACTTGGCTCAACGGGACCACCAATGACAGCGCGACGAACAACTTGTTGGAGCCATGATTTCCAGTATTGTGCTGGGTCAGGGCTTTGGAGTGCCTCAGACACGTATTGTGGAAGCGCAGACTGCGTCCCCAGTTCAACAGCGTCGGCCCGCAAGACGCGCAGCCACGTGTCCGCGGTGACGGTTAATAGAGTCCCTATGAACATGATATTTTGAAGGCCTGTTGAAAAGACCTTGGGACAAACTTGGCAGCGGATCACGTCCCGTGCTGTTCGTGCAGCAATATATAGCGAGCATAGAGTGTGGGAGTTGACGGGGAAGGAGGAGATTGATGTCATATGGCTGAGGGATAGGTAAAGGTATGATAAACATGGACACCCAGACGTTGTGGAATCGGAGGATATAGAAGTGGCAGGAGACAGCGGGAGGGGGTGCATGGGAGGGAAAGGTGGAGAGTTGGGGAATGGCGTTGGCATGGCTGTGGCTTCGGAGATGGCCGAGAAATCAGGCCAAGGGGAAGATGATGCAGGAACAGGAAGGTTTGGTTGTTTCAGACGGTCTGGCCTCCAGGCATGGTTGTGGTCTTCATAACCTGACAATAGATCTGCGGGCTGGGAGAGATCTGAGGGCTGGGACTGTGGCAAATTCATGTTCGTGCCAGGCCGCCAGTATATTTGCGGACAAAGATGATCGGCGTCTGTCAAGGTGACTGCGTTTGGACTCATTCTTAACGAAGATTGTTGCAAGTCTTCTGGACTGGGCCAAATTTCAGCTCCAGATAGCGCTGGGAAGTCGACCCCCTCATCATCTGTCCGCGTCCTTTTCTTGGGTGGCCGACCCATCTGCTTTTGTATAGAATAGTTGCAAGAAAGTGACTGTTTGGTGCACCGTGAACAGCCTGTTAGTTCCCCGGAGCATTTGAGCTTCCGCTTTCCTGTCGAGTAGTAGACTGGTCAGTGAGAGTTGCGTTACATCGGCCTGTGAAACTTACTACACTCGTCGCATGCTGCATGTCTCTTTGGCTCCGACGAACCATCCGTAATAGACAAAGGAAACCCTCCTTCATACTCATGCAGGAGTGACATTGCTTGACAATGATTCAGAAAATCGAGTCGATCTCGATCAAAAGAGCCCTTCAATAGTTAGAAAACACTGAAACATTCCATTGTTAAGTCGTAGATAGGCCCGATAAGATGGGGGTGGTCATGTGGGCGGTGAGCGGTGAGCGCCGCGAGAAATTATCCCAAAAAAAAAAATCCATGGATCTACAGCAATAAGACAACATCCGCTAAACGGTATCATGAACCCCAAGGCAGCTTCAAAGAAGCGCAAGGCTGTCACTCGCGATGTTGAGGAGGAAGCTGGTGTCTTTTCCGGTGACGAATTGAGCAAAGGCAACCTCGATGGAGCCTTGTCGGACAACTCTAAGGATCTTTCGGACAGCGAAGACGATGAGAGCGACTCGGAAGTCGAGTTAGTCGACGATTTTAGCGACTCAGAAGATGGAGAAGAGGAATTGGACAGCGACGAGATCCCCTCCGATACAGAGGAAATCAAGCCAACTGCCGGTGAACCCAACTTCCGCATTGTGAAGGACGCCAACGGAAACGATCGCTACCTCTGGGATGAAATTCACCCGGACGACAACTCTGAACTCTCCGAAGTGGATGCAAATGCCAACACCATTGGCGACATCCCGCTGAAGTTCTACGACGAATACCCCCACATTGGTTACGACATCAACGGAAAGAAGATTATGCGTCCTGCCAAGGGCGAGGCCCTGGATGCGTTGTTGGACAGCATTGAAATTCCCAAGGGCTGGACCGGTCTGACTGACCCCAAGACTGGCAAGCCTCTGAATCTCAGCCAGGAGGAATTGGAGTTGCTCCGCAAGGTGCAGATGAATGAGGTTCCCTCAGAGGGCTACGACCCATATGAGCCTTTGGTGGAATGGTTCAGCAGCGAAAAGGAGATTATGCCATTGAGCGCCGCTCCCGAGCCCAAGCGTCGTTTCGTGCCATCCAAGCACGAGCAGAAGCGTGTAATGAAGCTTGTGAAGGCCATTCGCGAGGGCCGCATTCTTCCTTACAAGGCGCCAGAGGAAAGGGAAGACAAGGAGGAGGAACTCATCAACTACGACCTGTGGGCTGATGAAATTGAGCGACCTGACCACGTCATGCACATCCCGGCGCCCAAGCTTCCACCCCCTGGTTATGAGGAGAGTTACCACCCACCTCCCGAGTACCTTCCCGATAGCAAGGAACGTAAGGCATGGGAACAGACAGATCCCGAGGATCGTGAAAAGGATTTCCTACCCAGCGACTTCGGCTCCCTGCGCAAAGTTCCTGGATACGATAACTTCATCCAGGAGAAGTTCGAACGTTGCTTGGATCTCTACCTTGCTCCGCGTGTTCGCCGTAGCAAGCTGAACATCGACCCCGAGAGTCTCTTGCCCAAGCTTCCCAGCCCTGAGGAGCTCAAGCCTTTCCCCACTGCTTGTGCCACAGTCTTCCGCGGACACAAGGGCCGTGTGCGCTCCGTTAATGTGGACCCAACTGGAGTCTGGCTAGCCACTGGTGGCGACGACGGTACCGTTCGTGTCTGGGAACTCCTCACTGGCCGCCAATTGTGGAGCGCAAAACTCAGCGATGACGAAGCGGTCAGCACTGTCCGCTGGCGTCCGGGCAAGGACGCCGTCGTCCTCGCTGCCACCGCAGGAGACGACATCTTCCTGGCCGTGCCTCCCATCGTCGACCCCGAAATCGAGAAGGCCAGTCTGGATCTCCTCGACGCAGGTTGGGGTTTCGCCGCCTCTCGACCGGCCCTCAGTGCCTCAGAGGATGGCAAGAAGAACGCGCCCCCGACCTGGATCCGTCCCGAGGCCGCGCTTGTGGACGCCGGTGTGTGTGTCGTTATTCCCCTCCGCTACGTGCCCAAGACGATCTCCTGGCACCGCCGCGGCGACTACTTTGTGACAGTGTGCTCGGGCGCGTCGACACCCGCCTCCGTTGCAATCTCTATCCACACAGTCAGCAAGCACCTGACACAATTCCCCTTCCGACGCCGCCTTAAGGGCGGTGGTCCCCCCCAGACCGCCCACTTCCACCCCTCGAAACCAATCCTGTTTGTTGCCAATCAGCGCTCGATCCGCGCCTACGATCTCTCGCGCCAGCTACTCGTCAAGATCTTGCAGCCCGGTGCACGCTGGATCYCGTCCTTCGACATCCACCCAACCTCTTCGAGCGCGTCCGGCGGCGACAACATCATCGTCGGTTCGTACGATCGTCGTCTGCTCTGGCACGATCTCGACCTCTCCCAGCGGCCCTACAAGACCCTCCGCTACCACCGCAAGGCTATCCGCGCCGTCAAGTTCCACCCCAGCGGCCGCTACCCGCTCTTCGCGGATGCTTCCGACGATGGATCACTGCAGATCTTCCACGGCAGCGTTACTGGAGATATGCTCAGCAATGCTACCATTGTGCCTCTCAAGGTTCTCAAGGGCCACAAGATTACTGGCGAGCTGGGTGTCTTGGATATCGACTGGCACCCACGCGAAGCGTGGGCTGTCAGTGCTGGTGCCGATGGAACTTGTCGCTTGTGGATGTAATCTTGGGATGCCGTTGCATGATATCTGACATATTTCTGGGCGTTTTTCTCTATTTAGTTTTCTTTTGTGCATAATCTTCCCTTTGTATAGTTATTCTACAAAAAGTTGTTTTTTAACATAAGGTATTCTACTTCGTATCATATCAAAGTAAATCTTGCGTAGTAGTCGAAGGCATGTAGGATTGATTTAATGTTCGATCAAATAGCCAAATGTTCGAGGTATCTATATGTCCACGATCCCAAGCAAGAAAAAAATGGGAGAAAAAAAAAGAAAACCCTAGATCTAAAATGTATAGACGGATATCCGAAGAGAAGTACATATACAAACCAACCCCAAACTCAGACCACACCACCACTCCAATCCCTCCTCAGCTTCTCATACTTCCTCAAATCCGTAACGCTAGGCCGAATAAAGGACTTAGCAGCGACAAAGTCAACGAGTTTGATACTATCGCGACGCTTGATAGCAGAGTAACCAGCACGACGCAACAGACTGCCCAAATCAGCACCACTGAAGCCCTCACACTCCTCAGCGAGTTTGCGCAGATCTTCACTAAACTCAATAGCCAGGTTACGGAGAAGAGTCTGCAAGATCTCGACACGCTCGAGCGGCGTGGGCAGGTTCACAAAGAGAAGAGTCTCGAGACGACCAGGACGCAGCATAGCAGGATCAATAATATCGGGCCTATTAGTAGCAGCGATGACATAGATACCCTGGCGACTACTGCCGAGGCCATCAAGCTCTGTGAGGAGTGTGTTGACAACACGGGCGGAGGCCTCGGAGAGTGTATCGTCACGGCGGGGCACGAGGGCGTCGAGCTCATCGAAGAAGATAACACAGGGCACGGAGGAGCGGGCGCGGACAAAGACCTGACGAACAGCGCGTTCAGACTCACCGACGAATTTGTTGAGCAATTCGGGCCCCTTGACGCTGATGAAGTTTGCGCGGGACTCGTTCGCAACGGCCTTTGCGAGGAGGGTTTTACCGCAACCGGGCGGGCCCCAGAGGAGGACACCAGTCGGCGCGGTGATGCCGACATTGGCATAGATATCAGGGTTCTTGATCGGCTCGACGATGGCGGTAACGAGCTCGTCGCGGATGCCACCGAGGGCACCAATGTCAGCCCAGGTTGTGTCGGGGATTGTGGCGAAGCCCTCGCGCTTGGAGGAGGGTTGGATCTTGGGGAGGGCTGTGAAAAAGTCTGCGTTGGAGACGAGGACTACTTCTGCTTCATCGCCGATAGGAGTTTCCTTGGCGTGGTTGATGAGACGGCGGAGTTCGCGGACTCGCGGGCTGATATCGTCTTCGCCTTCAATTTCCATCTCCATTTCTTCGCCGCTGTTCGACTTCAGGATCGCGAGGTACCGCTTGATAGCGGCTGATCCGGCGGTCGATACGAGGTCGTTAAGGTCGGCGCCCACGAAGCCGGGGGTTCGTTTGGCTAGCGTCTTGAGGTCAATATCATCTGCCAGGCGCATTTTGCGGGTGAGTGCGCGTAGGATCTGTTCTCTAACTGGCTCTGAGGGCACGGTCATGTTGATTTCTTTGTCAAAACGGCCACCGCGGCGCAGAGCGGCATCGAGGCTGTCGGGGCGGTTGGTTGCTGCGAGTACGATAACGGGTTTGCCATCTGTCTTTTCAAGGGCAATCTCATCCATGCAGGTAAGGAGCTGGGCGACAATCCGCTTCTCCATTTCCCTCTGAGCGCTCTCGCGCTTCGGCGTAATCGCATCGATCTCGTCGATAAAGATGAGACAGGGAGCAAGACGCTTGGCCTCCTCGAAGTACTCGCGTAGGGCTTTCTCGGACTCACCCGACATTCCTGACACGACCGAAGGCGCAGAGATTGAGATGAAAGGCACACCCAGCTCCGCTGCGAAAGCGTTTGCAATCAACGTCTTACCGCAGCCAGGAGGACCATGCAGCAATACTCCGCGCGGCGGCTGCACGTTGGAGGATAGATAGACCTGCGGCCGGGTCATGGGTAGAATAACCAAGTCCCCCAGTTCCTGAACAACATCATCCAGTCCACCCAAATCGGTGAGACTGACATGTGTTGGCGGTGATCGATCGGCGGGCTCAGCTTTGCGTCGCTTAGACGCAGATTCTCCGCCATGCGTTCTTCTCTTGGAGGAGGTGGTGGGTGCTGGGGTGGTAGCGGTGGATTCGGTCTTTTTGGCCTTTGTTGCCCACGAGCCGACAACGCTCTGGTTCATTCCATTGGGTTCCTGATATGACAATTCAAATTAGAATTTCCGTCCCATTCGGGTAAAATATGCGCAGCGCATAACGTACTGTCGCAGCAGGCTCCTCGAGTCCCTCAAAGTCCCCCTCCATGGAATCCTCATCCTCTTCACCCATATCAGCTTTGACAACCTCCAACACCCGCTCAAGACTGTCTTCAATGAGTCTCTTCGGTTTCCGGTTCAAGCTCGAGTTGGATTTCTTAATTGTGTCATAAATCGCAGGGGCCGATAGTCGGATGCGCCCATTCTCGGGCTGGTCGTCAATGATCTTGCGCACGATCTGGTAGACCTGTTGGGAGTTAGTCAAAGCCAACAAGACTCAATTCTGAAAACACACCTCACGGTCCAGGCCCTGACTGAGGGTCGGCCTGCCTCCCTTCCTAGCAGGCATAATTTGATATGGTTGTTCTGCCAAAAAAAAAAGGCCCGAAATTTCGGAGATTGGAACTTTGAAAGATCGGCTGAAAATTACAGGTAATTACAGACCCGTTACATAACGTCATCCATGCATAGGCCATCTACATATTCAGGTTGATCCTCTCACTTCAACAACATGGGAAATTCGAGTAGCTCGCAGAAGATCTCTGCCCAGGATCGGTGAGTGCAGACTGCTGTATATTGTATGCATACAATATCCACAACCCCTCCTCAATCTCGTCTGTCAGAGCATACTGTTGCTCTCCTCACGAGACCCCCTCATCCCCACCCAGGACGCCCATTCAAGGAATGCAATAGTATGATCCCGGCTAATAAACAACCCTTGGTATCTGCAGGGCAATCCTCGACCTCAAAAACCAACGCGACAAACTACACCAATATCAGCGACGAATAACCGTCCTCACAGACCGCGAAACGGAAATCGCCAAGGAATGTCTCGCGCGCGACGATCGCCGGCGAGCACTGCTCGCCCTCCGACGCAAGAAATACCAGGAATCACTCCTTGCGAAGACAGATGGGCAGCTCGCGCAGCTGGAGCAGTTAACTGGCCAAGTGGAGTTCGCGCTTGTACAGAAGGACGTGCTGTTTGGGTTGCAGCAGGGTACGAAGGTGCTGCAGGCTATTAATAAGGAGATGGGTGGCATTGAGGGTGTTGAAAGATTGATGGGGGAGACTGAGGATGCGAGAGCTTATCAAGAGGTATGTCTCTCGTTTTTGTCTCATGTTCTTGTACAGGATATTGGGATTGGGGTTATGATTAGGTTTCGGTTTTGCTGACAGTCGTTATAGGAGGTGAGTCAAATGCTCGCTGGTCATTTGACGAACCAAGACGAGGATGAGGTCGAGGACGAGCTGGAGGCTCTGCAGCGGGAACTTGCTGGCCCGGAAATCATGCCTGATGATGTCGTACTGCCGAGTCCGCCTACTGCTGATCTGCCTGTCGAAGAGCCCGTGCCGGCATCAACTCAAAGGACCAAGGCAAAGGCAGAGGCTCGGACGGCTTTACCTGCTTCCTAGGGGAGACAAGTTGCGTCCTCATTGCACAGCACCAAGCATTGCATTATATTAATCCAGGGCATTTTGTGGCGTTGAGGCTTATTTGTTTTTGTTGGCTACATTGCTGCTAGATTTCGTGTATCTATGGCGTTGCGATTGATTCTATTGCTTGTAAAATCCATGGTCTATAGATTATGACATTCCCAGTCCGAGGTTTTACAAATGATACTCAAGATAAGAGCTCCCTTGACTAGAAATGGAGACCACGCAACAAATCAGTAAAATACTGTAGAAATACATAATAGTAGAATGGTATTCGTTAATCATCATGACTGACCTGTCAACCCCAAAAGTACATCCCTTAGAAAGAAACCTCCAACGAACCCTATCTATTGCCCCGGCATAATCCTGCCACCAATACCGCTAACACCAGGAATAGAAACATGATCCTGGGGGTTCGCCGCTGCCTCATAGAGGAAATTAACCGGCTCCCGGGTTAACTTCATGAACTGCCCCTTGAAGCCTACATACCCAACCTTAGTAACATCCTCCTCGCCATCACTCCAATTATCCTCAAAAAAGAGTGTGACAGAGGTAGTCGCATTCCAATGAGCACGATTCAACGGCAATTCAAAGACATCGGCGCCGGGTACAGGCTGCGGGACCTCGATAGTTTGAGCTGGGTGCAACTCCGATGCGGTTGAGAAATCCAAATCGTCGCGGTTCTTAAACAGCTTTACTGTCCTTGGGGCGGAGCTTGTAGGGGCTGTGTACAGCAGGAGGGAGTGGATGTTGACTTGGCCATTGAAGCTGTGTATTAGAAGCAGCTGTTAGTCTTGGGGACGATAACGGTGAGGGGTAATATTGGCGGGGTTGTTTGGGATTTTTTTATGACGCGTTGCCAGGGAGTGAACAGCCACTAGAGCTTATGGAATATATATGTAATTGTGTAGAATAAGTAAGTCTCACGGGATGGTCATGAGCAGCTGTTCGTCTGCATCGCTCTCGAGCTCGGGAATGTCGTTTAGTCGCTCGGCCCAGGTTTTCTTGACGATGGATGCGCCAGAATTTGGGGTTGTTTCTGTCGAAAAATCAGGACTTGTCGCCAATACTTGATTGATGATAACAGGTCTCATACCATTCAGAGTTGTGATCAGGTCGAAATTGATCTGAGAGTAGAGGAGGGATTGGATGGCCGGAGTGATATCGTTGGTATGGTCGTGATCTTCGCCGTGGCAGTGGCCATGATCATGATGATGTCCTGACATTGTGAAAGATATGTAAATTTGGATACAAGAGGATAAGACAAAAGATTTGGAGATTTGAAGTTGAAAGGTGGGAAGCTCTCCACTCCCGTGACGTCGCTTCAGCTCGGAGAATTGAGGCGATATTGTAGGAGTTAGGACATATGTAGTAGCAAGAGGTTGTAATGTCTAAGAGTTATTCTCTTGTGTTTCTAACTTTACAATGTAGATACTATATCTGAATATATCACTGCACAGTAGCCGAAATTGTCTCTATCGCTTTTACCTAGGTTTTCCCGCGATCTATAAAATGCAACCAACATACTACATACAACTGTTGTAGATATGTATATCTCAATTCCACAGCCTCAAACGCCTGGGTATTATTGTACATAGTCCTCCTCTCTAGTTGAATTCCAGATGTTATTATTGCCTCACTCGGTAATAATTCGGAGCATACTCCAGCAGATAACTCTTTTCGATCTTAGTGACATCGCGGATATAAGTCTTTTCACCCGTTTGCATGATTTCATGGAATATGACCCAATCGGCTTTTCGGTTCTATATTCAAGTCAGTAAACCAAATATGTACTCTGCCACACATCCATGAACACTTACAAACATCAACGAGGTGGGGTGAGCATGAAGAGTCAGACCACCACTGACAGTCTTAAAAGTCCCATCCGGCTGCATCTTCGCCGCGTGAGCAAAATAGCCCGTCGTAAGACATCGCCGAATCTGCTCCGGCTGCTTGCTCAAATCGGCTGCGCCATGACGGGATGAAAGTGTCTCGTCGACTTGAATGCCAAAACGTTCTAGGTACCGTTTTAACTGGCCTCGGATGCTCACTGCGCGTAGCAAGGCCCGGTAATTCAAGAGGTTGTCGCGACACCATTTTGAGTCTTTCTTCCCTTTGGTGACAAAGGCTTGGTACACGTTCAAGTACGTCAAATGATCGCCCTCTTCAACGGCGAACTTTCGCCGGTGGCTCTCGGCAGATCTTTTGTCTCCAGCGTGCTGAACCCACACCGTCCCCTGGAGGTTGACCATGGCCGCAATTGTGAGGATCTCACTTAGACAGTTGAAAGATGGTGCGACGAGAAGGACCTTGGCCATCATAGGATCCAGAGCGATTTCTGCCATCCGCATTCCAAGTGGTTTCGTCAGTTTGGCATAGTCGTCAACTGCACCGAGAGATGACAGGAGCTCTAGTGCACGAATGATGAGTTCTGCCGGCGGAGGTGTCAGGAAGTCGAACCGGACAATGTTGTCGATTCCCAGTGCTTTAAGCTGCATAATGACCGGCGCGAGGTTTGACCGCTGGATTTCAGGTACCGTTGCTTCGGGCAGCTGCTCGAAGGCTTGTTGCGTGTACAGACGGTAACATTTCCCTGGCTTCGTTCTCCCAGCGCGGCCAGCTCGCTGGGTGGCGGATGCCTTTGATATTGGCACTGCAGTCAATGTATCAATCCCAGTATTGGGGTTGTATGCCCTGAGCTTGGCGAAGCCGGAATCAATCACATATACAATCCCGTCGATTGTGACCGAGGCCTCGGCAATGTTGGTCGAGACGATGACCTTTCGGGTGTTCTCCGGGGTCGGCTCGAAGACGTACATTTGCTGTTCCGTGGTGAGTCCAGCATACAGTGGTAGCGGAAGCAGAGAGGGCGCCTTTGGATGAAGAGTTGCCGCTCTTTCGGATATCAACTGGATCGCAGTGTCGATCTCTTCCCGGCCAGTCAAAAAGAGAAGTACGTCGCCTTCTGGTTCTTGGGTATGGATATCAAAGACGGTCTTGACTGCTCGCTCTATGTAATCTTCTGCCGGAGAATCAAGGAACAACATGTCGACTGGATACATTCGTCCTTCCAGGCTGATGATCCGGCCAACGCTTCCACCCAAATCCGCCGACTCTGCCTCAGGCTGGTACTCCTCGCCGGCAAAGAAACGAAGGAAATCCTCTGCTTGGAGGGTTGCGCTACTAACAATAATGCGAAGTTCAGGGCGCTTCTTGCGGATCTTCTTTAGAGTCCCAAGGAGCACATCGGTACTGAGAGATCTTTCATGTGCTTCATCAACCATGATCACTGAATACCGCGAAAGTAGAGGATCAACCAGGGCTTCTCTGAGCAGCATGCCATCTGTCAAGAATTTGATCCTTGTGGCAGGAGATGTCAAATCTTCAAATCGGATAGAGTAGCCCACCTCTTCGCCGACTTTGCATCGCATCTCTTCGGCTACTCGTGTTGCAACCGTTGTAGCAGCCACCCGCCGGGGCTGGAACAAAAATTAGTCACTACATAATTTCAAGTATGATGAGATCAGTGCTCACCTGTGTAACAGCAATGATCTTCCCATCCTCGCACCATCCTGCTTGGTCTAGGTACTGCGGAAGCTGGGTTGTTTTCCCACTACCTGTTTGGCCCACCACGATAGTGACGGGGTACTTTTCAACCAGATAGAGCAGGTTTTTCTTGTGACGTGCGATAGGTAGTAAAGCAGCTGGTTTATACAGAGCTGGAATGAAAGAGGTCGAGAGCTCCTGTTCTGAAGCCATTTTAGACCAAATTTTAGCTGAGAACGAACTCTGCTGTATTTCACTCCAGTTGTTAGAAGAAACTAAATTGGGTCTGGGCCATTCTGAAAATTAAAGCACTTTGCAGATTGGCAACTTGGAGATCGTCGGAGTTCTCGCAGAAACATCCAGGTCGATCTGTATAAAGCTCGCCATCACGTGCGCCCCACGTCACTTGGAGCTTCCCCGATATGTTCTACCCTCAGACATTCTCAGGCAACACTGTTTTTGTGAATTTCCCTTCAGTCACTTTCTATGCTCTGTTAGGGTCTCAAGATACCTCAACATGTCGGAAGAGGACAAGACGGTATGTTTGCTTTCTGACGGGATCACTTGTTATCGCATGAGGCTCATGTTCATACACAGAACACTCCCAGCAGGCCTTTGGGTGCCCTTAATTCTCCTAACAGCCCCCGAGCCGAGTCACCGACTACCGCGCGCCCGATGGACTTTGACGACGAGCCCCAGGAGACCGGAGTTATTACTTCCTCCCCTGTTGCTTCTCAGCCAGCTGCCGCCGAGCCAGCCCCGCCAAAGCCGCCCCGGCCCCTGAGCCCGAGAGAACAGTCGGAGAACACCCTTAGGGAGGCATTTCCAAGCATCGAGCCTGGTGTCATCAAAGCGGTCTTGACTGCAAGCAATTGGAATGTCGAGCGGGCGTTCAATGCCCTCCTTGGTTCGTAGAGAATCTACTATTATGAAATGAGTATGAGCTGACCCCGACCTCGGCTTGCAGGTATGACCGACCCCAAGGCTCAAGAGGAAATGACACCACCGCCAAAACCGCCGCGCCCAACCCAACAGAGCACTGCTGCACAGCGACAACTGGAAGCCGATGAGATGTATGCACGTCAACTATCCGAGCACTACAATGCGACAGGACGTCGCGCACCGCCCCCGGGCTGGGAGAGCGACCCCCGATACCAGCGACCTAGAGGAAGTGAGGAGTCGGAAGAGAGGGAATACAGCTTCTTTGATGGTATGGGCTATAGTGGCTTGCCGAATGAGCTCATGCTAATTGGTGTTTGCAGATGATCTACCTGTGATCCGCGAGAACCTCCGCAAAGGCTTCGTGGAGACACAGAATAAGGTTAACTCATGGGTAACAAACCTGAAGAAGAGAATTGATGGAGATGATTTGGACGAGGAACCTATCCAGAATCAAAGAGAGACCGCCCATGCCCGGCCCCGACGTAGTGGTGATATGGGCCGTCGCAGTGGAGATCGTGAGCGCTATGACGCAGATCCCCAAGTTCTCAGCGATGATTTCTCTGCTCTGGAGTTGAGGGATGGTGAAGGTAAATAACAACCTTAAAGTCTGGCATCAATGAGTTTTGCTAACTGTGTCCAGCTCCCCCGCCTCGCCCCCCTCGCCCCGGTAACTCCAGCCTTAAACCCTCCGTGTCTCCTTCGCCAGACAGGCGCAGGGTGTCTTTCCAGGAGGGACCACCCACCGAGATTGACAATTCTTACGATGCCTCCACGCCATCCAAGCGTCTCAGCTCAACAGGCAGCAAGTCGAGCAAGTGGCAACCATTGTCCACAGTTGAGCCTTCTCCCGTTGCGGAGAACGACCCATTCAGTCTGGGTGATAGCGATGATGAGAAGGAGATTAAGACTAAGGAGCAAACCACTAGCTTGGAAGGCGATCAGCTCAAGCACGCTACTGTCGAGTCAGTGTCCGATGAAGTTGGTTCCTCTAAGGGCCCGGACACCAAGGGCGCGAGCAAGCCCGAGTCGAAATGATTGCGATTGGAATTTGAATATCCCCAGTGTCATCTGTGCGCGAATCATTTCTTGCCTTTCCTCCCTTTCCTCCCAGCCCATATATCTATTTCCCCTCTCGTTCTACTGTGCCCTGTTATGCGCTACCCAGCTCCCCGAGTTTACGATACCTAGTAGAAGTAGCCCAAGACGTTCTGCAACCTTTACAATATCTCCATAAGCCCAAGCCAAATTGAATCTGTATTTGTATCGGAAAGCAACAAAACGAAAAGGGTATATCTCCGACCGGCCCGTACAGTAATAAATGCACAGGCTCAACGCCAAAACCAGAACCAAAGAAATCAACAGACCTCATTCAATGCACCGATCTGGCAACATGTAACTGAGGTCTCCTTTAAACGCACGTCGGCTTCCCGAGGCGATTACTCCACGGCGTGAGCATTACCCAAGCGCTTTGAACCGGTCTCCTTGCGCAGATCCTTAATGACAGTCTGTAGAGCAGAGTCAGTTACCAGGCAATTTCAAAATCGAATAAGGCGCGTATAGTGCTATATTGTTGAAATCCGATCCCAATCTCGCGGGGAAACGCGTACCGCCAAAGCATCGGGGTTGACCCCGTTTTCAATGAGAGAGACACAAAGCGACAGCTCTGTCCGGTCCAGGTTTGTGTTCTGTTCGACATGTCAGTTTATGGGCTATGGCTTTATTTTATTTGCAAATAATAGAGAATGATGAGATGGACTAGAGAGTTCTGAATCCCGAATCCTGAATCATGTCTAGTTATTGGGGTGAGCACGCACCAGCAGGTCGGAGATCTCCTGAAGAATATCGATGACTTCTCTAGCGGCTTGACGCTTATCATCGGCCTCTTGGGATTTGGGGGGCATTTTTTGATTCTGATGTATGGGTTGTTGAAGTGTTAAGGTGGTGTGTTGGAGTTGTGGGACTTTTTCTGCGGATTAAGGCATCTACGGGAGTACATTAACGGTAACTATATCATACATATGTACGGAGTACTCCCATACATCAAGATGATTTGATATTTTAGTATTTTAATATTTGATTGATATTCGGATAATTCAATATTTCTTAGAGCGCATTTTCTCTACATCACTTTGCTTATAGAAGAATTTGCTTCAATTGCTCTTATTACTGGATGTTCACCTTTCTGCAGTGCTTAAAGAGAAAGACTGTCTCTATATACTTATATGTATACTTATATACTCACCTAATCTGTCAAATAACAAAAGCAGTACATAAATATCCAATTTATAGGAGAAGTGAAGCAAAACCAAATACGGATATCGAGTGATTTATATCTGATATATGTACGAATATGGGGGATATGGTAACATTAGAGCGAGGCAAACGACGATTCATACTAAAAGGTTGAGTATGCGTTCAAAGATCTAAACAAGTCAAGCTGTGGAAACCGTTGTTTCCTCACTCTCATTTCTTACAAGCATCATCATCATTCACGGCTCTATCGTTTCGAGGCCTACCGTCATGTCTTTCAAAATAACCACATACAGCAAAGACGCGAAATTCATCCTCATACCACCGAAAAAGCCATCAGCCTGGCAACAATTCCGAGATCAACCTTGTCTCTTCCTCGCCCGCAAGCTCTCTGCCTGGCGACCAACTAACCTCCCCAAACTGCCTGAAAACCCTGTCACCGTTGTCTGCATCTCAAACACCTACCATCAGCGACCAGAGATACCGCCAGGCGACATCCTGATCCACGCCGGCGATCTGACATCAGACGGATCGCTCGCCGAGCTGCAAATCACCCTGAACTGGCTACAAGTCCAGCCTCACCCCATTAAGGTTGCTGTGGCCGGTAGAGCTGATCGGTATCTTGATAAAATGAAGAAAGGAGGTCGTCGCTGGAGACATGGACATCGCGAGAGGGCATACTGGGGCGACATCATCTATCTGGAACACCAGCATGTCACAGTGACTGCTCGGAACGGACGCCAACTCCGGATCTATGGAAGCCCATATTCACCGATGACTGTCCCTTCCTTAGCTTTTCAATACTCTCACTCCGACAATATTTGGGACCGAGTTCCTGACAATATGGACATTCTCATCACCCACACACCACCATACACGCATCGTGACTCTCTCAGGGGCTGCCCGCATTTATTAAATCACATCTGGATGGACCGTCCTCGACTGCATGTTTTCGGGTGCTCTCGTGAGCATCATGGATGTGAATTTCTGTACTATGATGCTCTTCAGGCGGCTGTCGAGCGCATTGAGGCTGCGGGTGGGGGTTTCTCCAATCTTCTCATGGTAGTCAAAGGGCTTGTGCAGTCCTTCTTCCGACCTGATACCAAGGCCAAGTCCGTGCTTGTAAATGCATGCACTAACGGGGGGTTGTGGGATCCTGAACGCGAACCGATTTCTGTTGTCATCTGATTTGGGCTGGAGGCTGGTCAACTACATACGTACTTTGCTTGAATGAGACATGACTCGACATGTGATTTACCGATTTACCAATGGAGCGTTTGCTTCTCGTTGTACGTGCACGCGTACATGAAATTGAGATATTGTCAACTCCTAGTTGTCTATAGATCGAAATGGCTCTCTCATTGGACGAAACTCACCGGTGGGGACCATAAACACTTTTCACGACGTAGTTGCGGAGTGCATTTGAACCAACTTCGTACTTTTACACAGCATAGACTGACACAGTTACAGTGCCAAATATCTGGAAAAGGCGCATGTCAAATCTAGTCAGCCGTGATCCGGAATGGCACCTCAATACGAAACGGGAGGAATGGGAGGAATGCCCGGCCTCACCATCTCGGACATTCATTCCTTGAAGAGGAACGAGGCACTGGAGATTCTTGCCCAGATTTCACGCGTCGAGAAAAAGACCTTCCCCACTAATGAGGCATTCCCATTCGGCGAGGACTTGTGGAGGAAAAAGCCTAACACGCGAGTTCTGTACGCGATTCGAGCCAAGGGATCGCAATCTGATCTGATTGCCTATGCAGTCTATGTCCGACAGAAGGGCATTGCGCTTTTGCACAAGGTCTGTGTAACAGAGCCTAACCGCCGTCAAGGTGTTGGCCAGGAGGTGCTGTCCTACATTCAGCAGCGCCTGCGAAAGGAGGGCTGCCAGTATATTCAACTCTGGGTAGACCAGGCCAGGGAGCCTGCGCGCGCCTTGTACCTCCGCATTGGATTCGAGGAACGTGAAGTCATCCCTGATTACTATGCCCCTGGACGAACAGGCATCAAAATGGTCCTAGATTTACAAGCTTGATGGTTGAGCCACTGCCATCAATACTGCACCCTTCGGGCCTTTTTTCCTCCCACTAAAAATGTTCCTTGCCTTATCGGTCCCTTTCGAATAAGTCCGAGGGGCAATAAGTCATGGCGGTAGGACGCGTCTATGCTCCTTGGCCGCCGCAGGAGCCACCTATGGCTACCCCTTGCATGGACACGGGCATCTTCGAAACGTGAGGTCATAGCGATCGGACCTGCGTCCATTCTCCGCTGTCATTCTGCGACATACTTCCGCGATATCCAACATATCCAGGTATGGCTTTTTTGGAAGGGCACGCCCTGAATGTCTCCCTGGTCCCTTTGGTACGAGAGGGACTGCGATCCTTTTCTGGAAGATCATGCGTGATACTCTTTCATCTTCGTCCCGAATCTCTTTCTTTCCATCTTGACTACTTTCACTATCTTTCGCCGTGATATTGGAAGCACCGTTGGTGATCGGCGAGCTAGCTGTGTCTTTTCCAGCTATATACAGTCCCGCTGTGCTCGCGTTTTTCTTAATCGACCATGGCGTTCTTTCTCACCATCGTGCTGGCTTTCCTGTCAGTCGCCAGTGCAGCATCCTTGTCTGCCAATTACCCCATAAACGCGCAATTGCCACCCGTTGCCCGAGTTTCACAGCCCTTCCGACTCGAATTCGCCCAAAGTACTTTCTCTAACACTGACGCGGACACTAAATACTCGCTATTAAATGCACCATCATGGCTCGAAGTGGACAGCAGCAGTCTCGCCCTGTACGGGACGCCAGACTCAAGCGACAGTGGCGCCAACGAATTCAAGCTTGAGGCCTCAAATGGATCAGAAAAAGACAGCATGGACGTTACTTTAATTGTGACAGCAGACCAAGGGCCGACGGTGAACAAACCACTTGTACCTCAACTGCAGAAATTGGGACCGGTCTCATACCCTGCCACGTTGTTCATCCATCCGGGTCGTCATTTCTCGATTGAGTTCGATCAGGATACCTTCGAGCACACCCATCCGTCCACGATATACTACGGAACTTCGCCCAACAACGCCCCGCTGCCTTCCTGGATCACCTTCGACCCGGCAGCCCTAAAATTTGCTGGGAATAGCCCTGCTTTCCCAGGCGCCGGGCCTCAAACATTTACTTTCCAGCTGATCGCATCAGATGTAGCTGGATACAGTGCGGCCAACGTGACTTTTGAACTCTCGATCGGTCCCCATATTCTGACATTCAATGAGACTGTCCAAAACTTCAACCTCACGAGAGGAGAAGAGTTCAACAGCCCCAAATTCACTAGCCTTCTGTCTATGGACGGTTCGCCAGTTTCTATCAAGGAACTGGCAAAAGTCGATGCTGAATTGCCGAACTGGCTGAAGCTGGATAAGGAGAATATATCGCTGAGCGGGACTCCACCCAAGGATGCTGTGAATCAGAACATCACCATTTCCGTTACAGACGCTTTCCAGGATCAAGCGCACTTGATGGTTCGCTTAGAGTTCTTGAAGCTGTTCCTCGACACCGTTAATGGCTGTGAGGCAGCCATTGGCCAAGACTTCAAATTTGTGTTCAATCAGTCTATCCTCACCGATGACTCTGTACAATTGGAGGTCGGTTTGGAAAAGGACCTCGCGTGGCTTACCTACTTCTCGGACAACAAAACTCTTTACGGACACGTTCCGGACGACATGGATCCCAAAAAGTTCACCCTACCTCTTACTGCACATCAAGGGTCAACCGAAGACACAATGGACTTCATTCTCGATGTGCTCAAAGCCTCGGACACACATTCGAACCCCACAGATCCGTTCACTGATACTGGCAGCCCCAACCATAAGAAGGCTGGCATCATTGTCATCTCAGTCGTGGTCCCATTTGTGGTAATTCTGAGTCTGCTGGTTCTCTTCTGCTGCTGGCGTAGCCGCAAGAACTCACCCACGATTGAAGAGGGTTCATCCGACAGAAAGGCTCCGCCCCGACCTGTTAGGCCAGATGTTCCTAATTGCCAGCCATCCATGACGGAAAGACCCTCCCGCGATGACAATTCCGATGATTGGATGAGTCCTATGTCACCGTCGTCGATCCCCAAGCTCGAACTTGGGCCAGCGTGGAATGTGGCATCATTTGATAAACGGGAGAACCCAGTTAACTTTGTCATCCCTGAACCCATTATTCCCCCTCGCTCTCCTGCTCGCAACTCTCCCACTCGTGGGGGCTTTGTCCCACGGCGGGACACCATCACCCAAGAGGACAAACCCGTTGAAGCCGTCTCGCCTTCCAAGAAGCAAAACAATCGCCCCTCATACACGAACAGCCCCGTGCGTCGTAGGACCACCAACCGGTCTCGAAGAGAGCCGTTGAAGCCGATCCAACCGCGGGCCATGAAGCGAGAATCTCTGCAATCTTCCAAGTCCAAGAGATACTCAAAGCGCTCCAGCGGTATCTCCTCCATTGCCTCTGGACTGCCTGTACGATTCAGCGGAGCCGGCCATGGCGCCGGCGGCTTCGGACCTCCCGGCCACGGGGTGGTGCACACATCATGGCAAAACGCGCGAGCCTCAATGATAAGCGACGAGACTAGCCTAACAAACATGGCGCCAATGTTCTCGCGTCCGCCAGCAGCAGGACGCATGCGCCACAGCATGGCATCTAGCATTCCCGAAAACTACAGGCGCATGACCCTACGCACCGTCGAGCCCGACGATTCTATTATCTCCGAAGCCGACTCCCTGGAAGCCTTTGTCCACAGCCGAGCCAAGCACCGCAACTCCTCCAACCCTCTTTTCTCTGCGCAGATCAGCCGGCGCACTTCCTCCGGCATGCGCGCGCTCGACCGAAACCGCAGCATGCGCAGCCGCGCGGACACAGTCTCCGTATCAACCTTCAGCGATGAATTCCGCCAATCCATGCAAGAACGGCCCTTGTCGACCGCGATCTCGGCATCGGAATACGGTGACGAAAACACCACCAACCGCTTCTCCCAATATCAGAGCCAGACCGGTCTGTTTCCGCTTGCCGAGGGCAGTGCATATGGCCAGAGCCAGCTGAGTATTGCACAAGACTACCGCGGTGCTATCTCCCCGCTGCCGCAGTGCTGGAGCGAGAATAGTATGGGCAGTGCTCGGCAGTTGGCGGGCCAGGGTAACAACTCTCAGCCTCCGAAAGTGAATGATGAGAACGCCATGCCGCCCAGCTCGTCTATGATCTCGGATCTGGATGAGCATCTGTCGCGCAAGGCCAACCCTAACAAAAGCGCCAATCATGAGTGGTGGTTGTCGTCGCCCGTTGAGCCCCCGCGGCCGCTGAAGAATGCCGATAATCGGAGTCTTCCTGTAGCTAGTAGTGGGGAGCTGGCATTTGTTTGACCTTTGACTTCTTGGTCTCTTGTTTCACGTCCTATATCTCTATAACTTTCTCTCGTTTTGGTCTTTCTTTGTTCTGTGTTTCTGGCGTTCTCGGGCATTGCGAACATGATATCCATTGGCTTTTCTATGGTTGATTGGTTGGTACTTTAAGTCTTTTATACTAGTTGATCTGGTTTTGGGGCGAATAATGATAATCTCTGCATCTGGATAGTTTCGGTGTATCACAATGCATATACACCGGATTTTAGGTCGCGCGACATGGCTTTCCTTTCTCGCTTTAGTGCTCACTCCTTGCCCAGCGGGACATCAATGCTTTCGTACAGATCAACCAGAATCTATACTGTCTTCTACATTTTTTCCTATGCCAGCATAACATCCAGTTCCATCAGAGCTCAGCCTTGCTTTGGGCCGCCAAGAATAGGTATATTGATCTGGCGACAAGATTACTGAATGCTGGGGCGAATATCACTGCATTCGAGAGTCCGGCAGAGATAGCACATACCGCCGGTACCAGAGAGCTCTTAAAGCAATTTGAAAGTCAGCCATCTTGAATATGGCGTGACTGTACGACTACTGTGACTGCATAGCCCCTATTTACTTCCCCTTCAACCTCAACAGAGATACAAAATGCAATATACTAGATATTAACTACCTACTACAGACTTCTTTTCCCAGAAATATACTCTCAAATCCCAAACTTCTTCAAAAAACACCCAGTAAACCAGTTCGACTCCTCCTCACGTGACCCTATAGAGCACGGCGTAACAAAAGCGGTAAACGCAATACCAGGAAATCTCTGCGAGATCTCAGGGCTCGGACTTTCTCTCTTAAGCTTCCTTGAAATTGTCTCAATACTTATCTCCTTGCGAAAATTGAAATTCCTACTCTTTTCTAAAACATTCAAGTACAGAGGCAAGAAATCCATCCGTCGTTCCCCACTTATCGCGGGACCCAGACGCGCTGAAAGCCCTGCGCCCTCATCTGACCCTTTCCCTACAGCACCTCCAGCACCTCCAGCATTTTCCACACTTCGATTCGGAAACCTCGATTCCACCACCTCCCCCCGAATTATTCAATCTTTGCCAATATGGGTCAGACCCTATCGGAGCCGGTGGTCGAAAAGGTCAGTCAATATTTCGCTTTTTCGATTCACACCCCACACTGGCCCATTGTGACCCTCCAATGTCTTTCTATGGCTTCTAAACACACACCCCTTTCTTGGCTCTTGTCATACCCCAGAATCAGGGGGTTATGGACCGAGTGTCTCTCAGGTCTTCCAGTTGAACAAATCGTCCGTGCTGTCGCTCGGAGGAATCTTCCTCGGGTTGCCATGCGGGGTCTTGGGTAGTCCAGCTGGTGGGGTTGGTTTGACCACGAACTGGCATCGCGATCCTACCAGGCAGCCTTGCATATGTTGTAGAAAAGCATCGATTGTGGCTAACGTGTTATTTTTTTGGCTTGGTACAGACATCGTCCGAAGGCGGGGATGACTGCTGTGTGTATGGTGTGTCGGCCATGCAGGGCTGGCGAATCAGCATGGAGGACGCCCACGCTACAGTCCTTGACCTCCAGGCAAAGTATACCGGCACCGACGACAAACCGACGGATCCGGAACATCGCCTCGCCTTCTTTGGTGTGTACGATGGCCACGGTGGAGACAAAGTGGCATTATTCACCGGCGAGAACCTGCACAAGATCGTTTCTCGACAGGATGCTTTCGCCAAGGGCGATATTGAACAGGCCATGAAGGATGGTTTCCTCGCGACCGATAGGGCTATTTTGGAAGGTTTGTGCTGTGTTGTCTCCGAGGTATCGCATGCTGGCTCGCTGACTTGGACCCAGACCCCCGTTATGAGGAGGAGGTGTCTGGCTGTACTGCTTCCACAGCCATTATCTCACAGAAGAAGATCTGGGTGGTATGTTATGGTCTTGGAAAAAAAAAAAAAAAAACTAGCATTGGATTGAAGAAGTGCAAACTGACTGGTCATAGGCTAACGCTGGTGATTCACGATCCGTCTTGGGTGTCAAGGGACGCGCAAAGCCCCTCTCATTCGACCACAAGCCTCAGAACGAGGGTAAGTACATGGAATCATACAGGTCGTTACGTGAAACGCAATGGGGATCTGACAAAGAATTACTACAGGCGAGAAGGCCCGTATCACCGCTGCCGGTGGCTTCGTCGATTTCGGCCGTGTCAATGGCAACCTTGCCCTGTCCCGTGCCATCGGTGACTTCGAATTCAAGAAGAGCCCTGAGCTCTCTCCCGAGCAGCAAATTGTCACCGCATACCCCGATGTGACCGTTCACGAGTTGACGAATGATGATGAGTTCCTAGTGATTGCCTGTGATGGTATGTTTTCTATTATTACTTCCCCTCGCCAGTCTAAATGCTGACCCATCTACAGGTATCTGGGATTGCCAGTCCTCCCAGGCCGTGGTTGAGTTTGTCCGTAGAGGCATTGCTGCCAAGCAGCCCCTCGCCCAGATCTGTGAGAACATGATGGACAACTGCCTTGCCTCGAACAGTGAAACCGGCGGTGTTGGATGCGATAACATGACCATGTCTGTCATTGGACTTCTACAAGGCAAGACCAAGGAGGAGTGGTATAACCAGATTGCAGAGCGGGTTGCGAACGGGGATGGACCTTGTGCTCCGCCCGAGTACGGCAAGTCTCCCGAGGAACCCGAAAGCGTCCCCACTTCTTCGTGCTGACGGCCAGTTCGTGCAGCCGAGTTCCGCGGCCCCGGAATCCGGAACCAGTTTGAGGATAACCCGGATGAATATGACCTGGAGATGGAGCGTTCCCGTGGATTCAGTGTCCGTTCGGGCCGCATCATTCTCCTGGGTGATGGCACTGAGGTCATCACGGACCAGAACGACGAGGAGCTTTTTGACCAGACCGATGAGGACCAGGACCTTACCAACCAGGTGCAGCACGAATCAGGTACTCGGAACGACCGCCAGGCCACTCCGGGTCCTCAGGGGAAACAGGAGAATGACAGCGGGACATCTGCTCAGATATCCGAATCCCCGGCTTCCACTGACGCCGAGAAAGAGAAGCCCGCATCGTAGACTACGAACTTATGAACAGTCTATCGATTGGTCCTCCCTGTTTTAGTTTCAATCTGGTTTTGTTTCCCTTCACCCACTGTCAACGACCCTTCCCCTTGATTCCACGATCTATGCCCTGTTTTCCTCCCCTTTCTTTGTTTTGCGATTAGTTATCGTCGGGCTCTGGTCCCGAGCCTGTTTACACCTTTTTTTTTTTAAAGCTCCTTCGACTTGAAATGGATATCGTCAGAGACAGGACATGCGGCAAAGAGACCCAGACGGAATTGAATGAGATGAAAGACAAGAACTTTGATATTTCCATGGGGGGTCGATGTTGAAAGAGAGCCCTTCGCCGGGAGCCAAATGGGCCTCATGAACACGTTTCTTATTTTATGCCATCACCACAACGAGATACCGCAGAAAATGCCCGCTATTGACGAGCCATTTACCTACACTTCCCTATCCGCGTTTCTTTTTTCTTACTTTTTTTCCGGGCTTTCCCCCCTTTCTAATCCCCGGTCAATTCCCTATTCATTGATCTGTTGTCTGGTCTATATGAGAGTGAGTACTTGCTAGGGGCGCAAGCTGGTAGAGCTGGGTATTGATTGAGACTTCGTCAGGGTGAGCAATGGGCAATGGCAATGGTCATTTACATACCCTTTGGCGTATATCTGATGCATTGAGCGTTTTCTTTGTACGTTGGTAGATGTCGTTTCACGGTTCTATTTTAAGCAACGGAGTTGTGAGAGAAAGTCATGTTTGCTGACGTAGGTCCAGGGGAACAATGGGAAAATTTCTACATTTGAAATGCCAATTTCCTATTTTAGGGCGATATATGATAGTAATGGAGTACATAGAGAGAAGATATTCACGATGTCTTACCCCCCTGTTGTATGTCCAGGGCTAACCCACACGTGGTCAAGTGTAGTCATATGTGCCAAGACTTAATTTGCAACATCAAGTCCATATTTTCAATTCTCTGTATTGTAAGATTCAGCCCCGTACACTTTAAACCCCTGGAACCGTGGCTTCTAACGGCGGAGTTGTGCCCCCACTCTGTCCCAAAACAGAAAAATACCAGTCTCTCCTAAAACCGGGTTGCCGTCATTAAGGGTTCAACATTCATTCTCTCCCTAATTCTCCCCATCCCCAACCTTTTTCATTCATTTCCCTCGGAAGAGAACCCTCATTTATTCTCCAGGGCCAAAATCATAATGTCGCCATCTACCTCACCCGCCGGCAAGCGCAAGCGCAGCGCCTCCCACCTTCCCGCGCCCGTCCCCAAGAACGTCACAGCCGACCTCCAACCATCTTCACGCGACGCGTCCGGCGAAGAAGGCGGCGAGGACTCAACAGGGCCTGCCAATGCCAACTCCAACAGTTCCAATGGCACCCGCCACCCGTCTAAACGGGCCCGCAAGGCTGCTGCCGCCGATGCCGCAAGTCACACCGAGGTAAACGAGGTCGAGCCGGTCAACAAGGAAGACCCCGGCGAGCCATCTGAGACAACTGTCGCCAGCAGCGATATTGAGGGTGGCCCTCGGTCGCGCCCCGGTTTACATATCGACCTGCCCGGGGATGATGAGCCTGTTACAGAGGAGCAGATGGCACCCCCGGTTTTTGGACGCTTGCAGGATCCCGTGGGTTACCACACCAACCCGCCCCCAACGGGTCGCCCAGTACGCGTGTATGCGGACGGTGTCTTTGATTTATTCCATCTTGGGTAGGTGATCACACGAGCGGACCGAGTTTTAGTTTTAGCCCCCAATTTTCTCGGGCTGTGTACTTGCTTAATTGGGTAATAGTTACTGACTATCACTTTATAGCCACATGAGACAGCTTGAGCAAGCTAAGAAGGCCTTCCCCGATACTTATCTGATTGTTGGTGTTACTGGCGATGAGGAGACACACCTGCGCAAGGGTCTGACAGTGCTCAGCGGCGCCGAGCGCACCGAGACCATCCGTCACTGCAAGTGGGTCGACGAAGTTATCCCCTGCTGTCCCTGGATTGTGACTCCGGAGTTCCTGTCTGAGCACAAGATCGATTATGTTGCCCACGACGATCTGCCCTACGGGGCTGCTGAGGGTGATGACATCTACGGGCCTATCAAGGAACAGGGCAAGTTCCTGGTGACGCAGCGTACGGAGGGTGTCAGTACCACTGGTATCATCACACGGTATGTCCCACCTCCCACATGAATCTAGTAGACCCAGGCTAACAATTATATTTACAGAGTCGTCCGCGACTACGATCAATACATTTCCCGTCAATTCAAGCGCGGCGCCTCGCGCCAAGAACTAAACGTTTCCTGGTTGAAGAAGAACGAGCTCGAGATCAAGCGTCACGTCGCCGAGCTGCGTGATAACATCCGCAGCAACTGGACCATGACCGGCCAGGAGCTCGGCCGTGAACTGCGCCAGATCTGGCAGAACAGCCGCCCGAACAGCCCCGCGCCCAGCGCCCGCAACAGCATGGACTGGGGAATGCGTGGGCCCCTCACCAGCCCGACAGGGGGCAGCAAGTCGCACCTGTCGCGTGTAGGTGCGGAGCACAACCGGGCGGATAGCCCCATGGGCTCGCGCCGCAACGAGGATTTTGCTACTGGGTACAGTCTTGGACTGATCGGAGGTGTGCGTGCTTGGGTAAGTCACATGCCACAAAATCCATGGGATATGCAACGCCGCTTTATCCAGTGTAACTCGTGCTAATTTTCTACATACAGATGGCCCGCAGTCGCCAATCCCTTCAGGAACCCCCCAGTGGCATGCACAGTCCCACCGACGAAGAACTCGAGCCCGAGCACAACAACGGCTACGAGGAGGAGGTGCGTGGTCGTGCCGGTCACGTCTCTGCAAAGTAGATGACTTGACTGCCTTTGAAGACATATTGTCCCGCCAAAGCTACGAATTGGTGTCCAGTTCCTGCTAGCCACGATTTACCCCTCTTCCCCAATACACCTTCCCTCCTATTCCTTTGCATATGTATCCATCTTTTCATCTTGCATTCGGTTCATGTCTTATACTTTACAAATTGTGCCGTAAGTGGCGGTTTTTCCTATGTCGGGCGCGTGGTGTCTTTTCTTTTCTCTCTTCTTTGAATGGGCTGGATGCCGGACTTGGCTGGTTCGGCTTCGATACAGGCCTTTTGTCGTTTGGTATGTTTCTTTTTGTGATCTTTGCTTTGGTTGTGGTTCGGCGGTTTTTCAACGCTCCTCCCCTTAATACTCCAATGAACTTGTTTCCTGTTTGATTTGTATATGGCCTTGGATTGGTGAATGATGTTAGTTGATCTGACTCATCTCATCTGATCATGATCATTGATCTTGGTCTATCCAAGGCTATACTTTGCTGTCTGGCTTTGTTTATAAAAGTTGAATGGACAGCTGATTGAGGTACACGGCCTTGATCGTGTCCGGATATGGATTGCATATAAAGATGTTGTTTTAATTTCCGATTGCGTCAATTCTACAGTTCTTAGGTCTGGATTCTCACCACGTTTCTCATGCATCATGTCCCTCTTTGTAGTACATGGGTAACTGTAGTCGGATAATGTAAAAGATCAGAAAGTTATTGGAAAAGTTCTTATGTACAGAGTATCCCTCGCCTGTTGACTTGCCATAGTATATAAACCGTTAGAGAATGGTCAGGTCCAAATTTGGACTTGGGAGGGTCATAGATCTACCCTCCGCATAGCCTGGATATCGCCATGGAACATCCCAGTTCAGTCCAGGTCTATCCGAGTTATGCTCGCACAGTTCCAGCAATGACCATCTGGGCCCAGAAGTAAAGCGCATAACCCACAAAGATCCGGAGCCAGCCCCGACTCTTCGGCGCCGAAGCTCTGCCAAAGGCATTCTTCGCGACAAAGAGATCGCTCACGACAAACATAGCAGCACCCAGTGCTCGCGAGTGCCACCAGTCTGTTGGAACGATCAAGGGAGAGGTGGAAGTAGCAGCGGCGAACATCGTACCGATGATAACCGCATAAACCGAAGCCAATGGCTTCATACCCGGAGCAATACCGAGGTCCAGTACATTGTTCCGGAGAGAGAAACGTGAAGGGGGATATATGACCCCTAACCATCTTGCAGCGCCCAGAGTGCCTACGAACGTGACGGCAAAAGTCATCCAGGAGGTCACACTGGAATCCTGCAGGAAGGCTATAGTGTAGGCTATATGAGCCGCTGCGAAGGCGACGATACCAAGCTGGAAAGATATAGATACATTTCCTTCTGGTTTGGCTTCCGATTTGGCAGATGGGGTTTTGTGCAAGCCGTGGAATTCACGGTGCGAAGGAATAAGGAAAAGGTCGCCCAGTACGGAAAATCCCAGACCGATGGTGATGATATGGTGATAGTTTGACCACTCTGTGGATAAGAGCAATGGACTGCTAAGGAAAGCAAGTGAAGAGAGCATTTTGAAGACGGCGGTGCCTGTGTGTGATGTGGATTTCCATTCTGAGAGGACTAATAAAGGTAGTGAGCCCAGTAGAAGGCAGACTGAAGGTGAAATTGGGATATCCATGGGGATTTGAGGAAATGAAAGTGTTTGGATAGGAATTGAAGAATAGTCTCTTATTTAATAGAGTAGTTTTCTGACTTTGACCTCGGGACATTTGCTTGTGATTAAACAAGTTTGATAGTCTACATGTACACATGTATACATATATATGTTATATATATATATGATATGAGCTAGCAAGTATTTAAATAGGGTATCAAATAAATCAATCAGTAATCGCCAATCTCATCCTCTTCCTCTCCTCCATTTTCTTCTTCCTCTCCCTCGGCCCACACAATATTCCCCTCAACGCCTCCCTCAAAAGCCCAACATCCCTAACCAACTCCCCCTCAACAACCCCCTTAGCAAGAAGATCACATCTGGCCGTAACAGCYAAATCAAACCCTTCCAACCCCCTAACCCTAAGAATCGGCTTCACCCACTCCTCCATAATCCCAAACGGAATCCTCTGACCCGAAACCACCGCCTCACCCGTATTCCCAACAACACTCGTAAACCTCCCCAAATCCAAACTCAACCCCAAATCCCTCAACCCCTCGAGCGAGGCAACAATATCCCAAAACCGCACCCACAACTCATCACTATGCGTATGCGCATAGATGGACCCCTTATGATCCAACCCGGCCATGGGCACCCAGATCGGCATCCACTGGACGGTCAATCGGGCGATGGCATTCCGGGCCGCGGGGGAGAGTGACGTGGCGAATGCGATGAAGGTGTATAGATCGTCGACGTCGAAATGCGAGGCTTTGTACAGGATTGTCTCTGCCTCGAAGTAGATGGAGCGACAGACGCGGAGGAGGGCGCTGTTGCTGTCGCTTAGGGTTGAGGGGAGGTGGGAGTGGGTGTGTGGGTAGAGGAGTCTGTCGCTGTGGCCGGGGACGCGGCCGTCGTAGATGCGCCAACGGGCTGGGGTTGTGGGGCAACAGTGGCGGTTTTGGGTTAGGGAGGGATTTGGGATTTGGTTTAGTTGAGTATTTTGGTTTTGATGGTGAGGCTCTGGACAGCGGACATGGCGGATTTTGCCTTTGAGTTGGACTAAATGGATGGTTTGGGGAGTTTGGGTGTTTGGGGTGGACGAGTTGGTGAGGACGTAAGACCAAATTATCTGGCGAAGTTCGGGAGGGAGACGAAGGAGGGGGGATTGTTGAGGTTGGAATTGGAATTGGATTGATGATGGTGATGATGTTGTTGGTGATGTTGTTGGTGATGATGATGATGATGATGATGTAGATGCATTCCAGTCTATATGGAGGTTCGGCGAACAAATTGCACGCGATTGGATTAAATCACGGACGGTATCGCGCCAGCGATGACCAGTTGGATAGTAATGCCAGATGGAATAGGGATCACGAAGGACCCAGGTGTCGAAGTGGCGCATTTCTTTTTCTATCAAAGTGTCAAGAGAAATAGAGGAAGGAATATGGGGAAATTATGGGGAAATTATTGGGGCTATGGAGTCGACTAGTATATATATATATATCTACTAATATATGAACTAACTAGTCAATGTCCCAATGCATCCAAGTCGGGATTTGTCGGATTGTAACCAAATGACGTCGAGGGAATTTGGATATTTCCATTTACTTCATATGTACGGAGTAGGTAGTAGGTAGTAGGTAGTATGTTCTAGTAGAAAGACAGCCGGAGCACTCTGCTCCAGTGGCCAATCCCACTCCATGAATATATACAAAGCCTTCATGCAAGCCCAGAACTCAATTCCCCCTCTCTGTCCCCTCCGCTCTCTCCTCGTCAGTGGCGTCCTTGTACCCTCCAACATCGCGATACTCCACTCCACTGCCACTCCCTTGAGCAGGACTCTCCTGCGCAAACGCCACATACACCGCACAGGCCAAGATAATCCCCGATCCAACCCAACTAATCGGACTCAGTGTACTCCCCCAAACCACCTTGTCATAAAACACCGCAAAGAACATCTGCATATAAACCATCGATGTAGCACGTGCCCCCTGCGCCATGGGCTTCCCATCCGACACAGACGCAGGTGGGACATACGACAAACCCGCCGTCAACAAAAACTGCAACAGGAACCCGCAAACACCCAACCCCGTCAACAGCATCCACTCCACAACGGTATTAGGCACCCGGAACGGCACAGAAGGTACGGTCAACATCGCAACGAACGAAATAACCGTCGTCACGGACGAGAAATACGTAACCGAGACGAGGGGGTGCGCACGACGGCCGATCATACGGATTGAAGTGTAAGCACCCGAAGCACCGAGCACGCCGAGGAAGGCGACAATCGTCGCCATGACATGGTGGTAGGAGTCTGTTTCGGAGGGGGGTTTATCGACCGAAGTGGACAGGCCCAATGCCCAGGCTGCGGTGGCGGTTGGGGTTGCGATTGTCATGCTAGGGTCGCGCTTGCTGAAGGGGCGGGCGATGAGGACGACGCCACCGAGGGAGATGAGGCCGGCCAGGAGCTGTTTTCGGGAAAAGGTCTCGCCGGGGATGAGGAGCGAGCAGGCGTAGCAGGAGATTATCGGGGAGAGGAAGGTTATCACGGTTGCTTCGGAGAGGGGGAGGTATTGCACGGAGTAGTAGAGGGCGTAGACGCCTGTGAAGCCGAAGAGGGCGCGGAGGAGGAGGAGACCGCGGACGGGGCGTGTGCCGAGTGGGGAAGGTGTAGAGGCGATGTACATGTATAGGTAGCTTGCGACTGCTGTTATGGACATGCGGGCGAAAAGGATCTGAGGGTGTTAGTGGTATGCAAGGATGCGGATGGATGAGGAAATAGTATCGAAGCATATGTTTTATGTTTCTCTTTTTCTGTCTCTTACCTGGAAAGGATGCATGGAACTATGAATCTCCAAGACCTGCGTCATGACATTCATCGAGGCAGCAAAAGCCTGCGCCAACAGGACAAGTCCCATACCCTTATTGCGCAACCACCATACTTGCCATGCGTGGCGGGGTCGCGAAGCCGCGGCAATAGCGATGGCCTCATCGTCGTCCTCGATAGGAATGGGGTCTGACTGAGCCAGTGCTGGTTGGGATTCGGCTTCGTCGCTTTCGCAGTAGTCCCGTTCATCGTCGCGGTGGGTTTGCGTTGAAGACGATATCTGCTCCGATCTCGAGTTTGATTCCGACTGCTCCACCCGGATAGGCAGGGGCGCGTCTGGATGATCCTGATATTGACCACCTGAGGCCGAATCAAGATTTGGAGTGACCATGCTGGGATCTGTGATCCTGAGGTTGGAGGCGGTGCGGGGAATTTGTGGGGGATGGATCTAGGCGATAACTTTTTCTCTTCTGAAATATCGTCTCATAAAATCCGAATGTACAGTGTTTTTGAGAAGAATATATACAAATAAGACAGTATAATCAAAAAGAAGGATACTCGTTATATCTGCATTGCATTTTGCTTAAAAGAGATTTCCTGGAGAGTGGAGAGTGGAGCCCGTTGCTTAACCGCCTTTCTTGCTTTTTCCTTTTTTTCTACTTTCGACATTTTCATGATTTTCATGATTTTTATGATTTTTATGATTTTCATCTTTGAATTTATTTGACTCGAAATGTTCTGCACATCTTGCCTACCTTTGTACAACCGCTGTGTTAGAGAGCACACGACCTATTACCCTTCCAAGGTTATTGTACGAGCTACTACATAAAATGGAGACTCATCCCCACTCTGCCAATTTGCTGACTTGTCTGGGGATCGGATTCAGACTCGGCTTGTTTCTCGATCCTTTGAGATACGTAACCTCTCTGATTGAGACTGCGTAAAACTCCAGTTTAGATTGGATCTCAGTCAAGTCTGAAGCAAGAAGACTTCCAAGTCTCTTAAGAGGAGATCTCTATTCTACTTGTGAATAACCTGAAGTCAGAGGGGGCTAGTTTGACAAGTGAGGCTGAGGCATAACACTCTCATACCCAATCATGTCGTGGAGTCCGGATTTGACTGTCTGTTTAGGGCGGACCATGTAGATCCCTGTTTCTTCCATACTGGTATCTTTTGATTTTGGTGATTATTCCCTAGTTAGGTAGTCTGTACAAAACAGATTATCTACGCACTTTTTTTTTTTATAAAACAGGCTCTCTGCGTTCGCAATATGGAAGGTCCCTACTGTATATAGATGCCGGTTCACAATTGATTCGTGTCATAGTATGCAATTCATCAATGGGTTTCAACTGTATCACCACTTATTCGACGAAGGGCCTAGGACATGTAGTCGGCCCAACGAAGCATTAGCTTTGAGATCGGAAGCACCTAGATACGGGTATAGTATTCTGAATATCAGATTCCTATAGAGCAGCTACAGGGCAGATACATTGTCCTGAATCCACAATATTATTGCCGACCTAGAAACGCATGCTTCTTCTTTCGCGTGAAATGTCGAAAATTATTACAGAGAAAATGTACAACGTGTTGTATTCAATATCATGACTTGAGCTTCCAAGGTTGGTACCAGTAGATGCTCGGTGGGACATCCATTGGATAAATAAACCAGCCAATCATGAGATAAAATAAGAAAATCGTCCCATAGTTGGCTCGAACCTACGACCCACATTGGGTCTAACCTAAAGCAGCATAATAAGACCCACTTAACGCCGCACCTCAAGTCGTTGGTATCGAATCTGGAAGGGAAAAAAAAAAGCGCTTCTCTTTGATTATGTACGTTTTGCTAGTGCACGGGTTCGTACTAATCTTCTCTGTATATTTTCAGTTGATCATATGCCCCGAAGGGCGAAATATCTATTCCTCGAACTGTTTATAACCTCACTTCTCTGATTGTAGTAGAGGAAGATACTCGGCCGTGATTCGCTGTTAATCCAGGACCTGTTCGCGCAAAGCGGGTCTCGAACCCACGACGTTATTGGACAGTGTCACGTGACTCACTAATTTGGCAGGACCAATCATATACTGCAAAAAAGCCCACACCTTAGATCCTCAATACAGGACCTGGAAGGAAGGAAAAAATTGGTAGCTTCTCTTTGATTATGCGTGTCATCCTTAGTGCAGGGGCCATGCTAATCTTCTCTGTATATTTTCAGTTGACCATATGCCCCGAAGGGCAAAAGGTCTATCCCTAAAGTTCCTGTTAACCTCACTTTTTGGCAGAATTACACCTGCCTATTTGGGAATGGATAGTGGACAGGCACGTGAAATTGCATTACATAAGACTGCCTACAGTTCCAGGGTTGCATCATAGGTACCTAGGTGTGGCCAGTTGGTTATGGACATATGTAGGTTTATCGAGCTTTACCAGGTAATGTAGAGTATGTTGATGCTGGCTTGATTATACATTCTCTAGATATGATATTCTCTACTGCACCAGGTTTCCTCAAACAGATGATGCAATCACGTACTATCAAAGAACAGCAATTGGATTGGTACATATCAACATGTGGGGAAAGATATATCTACATGATGGATATATATGGGCTTCTTAATTGTCTCAAACTTGGAATGGTGATGGGTTTTGCCCATCTGATATCCTAGGTAATATATATAGGAAAACCCATGCGTGAACATACTATATCGACAGTTCGGTGCATAAATGTATATAGAGTCTAACCACATCTCTCATCTCATATTCCATTGTCCCTCACATCGGAATCAAAGCCAGTAAGATAGATGATACAACTTGGACTTGATATGGCCCTTTTGGGGAGAAAATAGCTCAGAAACTGACTGGCGCGATACAAACAACAAAACAGATGAAGTGGTATAGAGGGACAGTCCATATTACCAAAATCAAAATAATATCTACCGGAAGCATACTCGAACTCTATTCATACAAAAGTAAACGTGTCACCCCCCTTCTCCCGCAACATATTTCCAGTCCTAGACGTACCAACAACACGCTCCAACTTCAGCGCATCCCACTTCGAGAACAGCGCACGAACACCACCCTCAGCAGCCTCAATCAACGCCGCAGGATCTAGACCCAAGAATCCAACGATCTCGCCGTAGAAATACGCGTTATCCGGGAGCCCGTACATGACCACACGCTTAACACCACGGACCTGGTAACGGCGGAAGTGGTGCGCGCGCTCGGTATATAGCAGCACGGAGTGGCGGCCAGACATGAAATGACTGCGGGAACGGTTAGCCTCCTTCGACTCCGTATACTCGGAGATAGCGCCAAAGGAGACGTTGGTTGTCTGCGTCGAGGTAGCAAAGTGGTTGCGCACGCGGACGAAGTCGAGGTAGGAGGGGATGAAGATGAGGGTACCAGCCCCGCCCTTTCCGCGGCCATGCGTGATGTTCTTCACCAGCGTGGACAGGATAGTTGTTGTGAAGTGCTTGAAGCGCGCGTCGGGGTCTTTAATGGGCGACGTGCTGTCGATGCGGGTAAAGGTTTGCTTGACGGGGACTGCGAGTGGGAGCTCGGTGATGGCGCCGGCGTAGGTGGGGGTTGCTTTGAGGCGACCCGAGGCGTTTTGCATCTGGGACGAGAAGAGAGCGTTGATCTCGGGGGTGATGTAGGATGAGACTACTACAGTTTGTCTGACGTGGCGGGCTTGGTTGTCCAAGTACCAGTTGCGGACGCGGCCGAAGTCGCAGCCATGTGCTTGTTTCGGTTGCAGGTTCAGGTGCTGGAAGATGTAGTCGACGTGGTCCCAGTTTTGCATGAGGAGGGCGTCGGCGTGGTCGACGACTACCAGCTCGATTGAGGAGAGGAAGTCGTGGTCGCACTTCTTGGCGTCGGATTGGTCCATGATCGTACGCAGACCCAATGGACTGGCTAGAATAATGTCGGAACTGTAGAATTGCGCGAAATATTTGACCGTCTTGCGCGTGAACTTGAGACCCAGTCGGAACATATCGTCGTCATTGCCGCCGAAAAGCTCCCGGAAATCTTCGGTTTTGTGCTCCCAAGAATCATCATTTGGCGCTGAGAACGAGTCGGTGAAGCGCTTTTTGTTTTCTTGCTGTTCGGGCTGATAGATCCGGGTGATTGCGTCGAGGACCTTAACACAAGCCTGTCGGGTAGGCAGAATGTAAAGCACCTTAGGTCGGGTAAATCCTTGGTCACGGCACTCGATATCGGTGTCTGGGTCCTTGGCCAGACGGGCGTTGTTTTTGAGGACTTGGTCTCGGGTCTTCAGCAGGTGATTGACAGTGTGCAAAGCCATAATATCGCGTATCTCATTTGCATTGGAAGTAGTGCGGGCACCGTAGAGAACATCTTGGTAGTTGAACACATATGGCGCGATGATCTGGGCTTGACCGGTGATTTTAGGCAGGATCTCGGCCGCGCGAGACTTCAATTTTTGCTTGAGCTGCGCGATTGCACGTTAGCATCTTAGTCAATATAAAACCTATGCCTGTTCTTCATACCTTGATATTGGTTGTGCTCTTCAACGGCGGAAGGATTGATGCGCTACTTGCTCCTGTGTCGGGAAGAGTATGTACCAGTCGTAGCCCATCCACCTCTTTCTTGACGGATGCCCATTTGTTCGATTGGATAGGCTCAATCTGCTTGGTCAGATCCGCACTCTCGCGGAGATCAAAGTGCTTCTCAAAAGGAGCGGTGGGGTCCTCATCCTCGTCTGCTTCCTCCTCTTCATCGTCAGACGGCGCTTGGGCTTCCAAATCATCATCGCCCTGCTCTGGTTCCTCTGCGGGCTGCGCTATTTGAACCTCAGCATTTGAGTCGGTGGTGATCTTGCGCTTCTTCCGAGCTGGTCCACTTGACTCATTGGGTTGAAGTAGCTGAAGGAGTTCGTTGTAGGGGCGTTCAGTATTCTCGTCTTCTTCGTCGCTGCTGGAGCCCTCATCCATAAGGGTGTCATCATCCAATTCCTCTTGGGATTGCACGCTAGCATCATCGTCTCCACCAGAAGACTCGTCTGATCTAGGTACTAGTTAGATACAGTCGTTAAAGATCTTCAGACTGTAAGAACTTACTCGGACTCGTTCAATCGCGAAGTGGCAAAGGAGTTGCGACCTTGACCACCACGACCGCGACCTCGGCCACGTCCACGGCCACCACGGCCACCACGGCCTCGAGCTCCTCTAAAAGAGCCACCACGAGGAGCAGGCATATTTGGTATAATTTAAACAGGTTGGACAGTTCCCAAGCTGTTCTGGCCGAAATGAGAATTTTGGGGGGCTTATCTTATCTTAGCGCGAAATTTCCCACACACAACAGAATCGGAACAATCAGAGCGGCTCACTCCACTTCCAAGGAAAAATTGAACCTCCGAGAAACGAAGGAAGTTTGGATCTTGAAACTTGCAAGATATTCCATCCATCTCCCAAATTAATCATGGCCGAAGATTCTTTCCTTCATCTCGCTCGCCCCCTCGGCCCCGTTAGCGTGGGGACCGCTCCTACCACTGCCCCTCTGAACGTGGTCATTCAACCCCAGGTATGTTGCGATATGTGTGTATGATCTGAGGGGTAAAGCTCATTCCTCAGGCCATCTTCTCAGTTCTCGACCACTCTCTTCGCCGCAATGCCGACCAGGAGCGAGTCATCGGTACACTCCTCGGAACACGATCTGAGGATGGAAGCGAGGTCGAGGTCCGATCCGCCTTCGCCGTCGGCCACTCCGAGGCTGAGGACCAGGTCGAAGTCGATATGGAATACCACAAGCAGATGCTGGCTTTGCACCTGAAGGCCAACCCCCGCGAAGTCTTGGTTGGCTGGTACGCCACTGCCACTGAGCTCAACACTTTCTCCGCTTTGATCCAGAACTTCTACAGCGGCCAGGGTGATGGTACCTGGCCTCACCCCGCTGTCCACCTGACTGTCTCTACTGAGGCTGGAAAGGATCTCGAGACTCGCGCCTATATTTCCGCCCCCGTTGGTGTCACCGCTGAGCGTGCTGCCGATAGCGCTGCTTTCATCCCCGTTCCCTACGAGCTCCGATACGGCGAGGCCGACAAGAGTGGTCTTGAGTCTATCGCCAACGCCAAGGATGCTGAGGACCGTTCCACTTCCGTCACTTCCGACATTGAGTCTCTTGAGCGCGCCGTTGAGGAGGTCCTGTCCATGGTTGACCGCGTCTCGCGCTACGTCGAGTCCGTGATCGACGAGGAGACCCCCGCTTCGACTGCCATGGGCCAGTTCCTGCTTAACGCTCTCGCTCTCGCCCCCAAGGTCGAGCCTGCCGACATTGAGCGTGACTTGTATGTTGAACTTGCATTACTTTCCCTGGTGTTCCTTAACGCTAACTCTCCACAGCAACAACCACATCCAGGACGTCCTGGTCGTTTCTTACCTCGCCAACACCGTGCGCACACAGATGGAGCTTTCTACTCGGCTAGCAACCGCCCAGCTTACCCTCGGCGGTGGCGGCGAAGGCCCCGCTACCGAGGGCCAGCGCAACCAGCGTGGCAAGGGCCAAGGCCGCCCACGCCAGGACCGCGCCGAGGAAGCCCGCGCATGAGAGGTTTCCCCCAGCAAAAAATGCTGATGCATAATGTGACCAATTGCGAGAGGACTACTCCCCTTAAAGTGAACGTCGATATCTCTCGCGTTCTCTTCCCTTTCTATCTCACTCCTCCCTGACGTTATTACTTTTGGGTCTTTCGCTTCTTTGTTTACTATCCCTCTACCGCCTTCTTCCCTTTTTTCCTTTTTCCTTTTTTCCGGCTTCCTATTTTTTCCCTCGCGAGGCTTACATGTTCTCTCCGGAGCTCACGGACTACGGCCTGGTCACGTCCCATCAACGGCTTCCGGACTCGGTCTGTCTTGACGTCCAAACATGGTCTTCAGCGCATAGTGTTGTGGTATTGAGACCGATTTATTATCAATACGATTGGTATAACGTGGTGGTAGTTGATGAGGGTGACGATGTCCTTACCGTTTGACGATAGAGAATATTCGGGGATGATGAGTCTAGACTGTTGAAGATGAGAGATGGATCTGCTGAGAACCCATCTCTCCGGTTTATGAAGTCGCATCTTTCTAGGCGCGGCGTTTTCAGTTATGATGAAATGGACATAAAAGTTCTAGAGCTTCTTCGTATTGTATATTTCCCATTTGCTATTCCGACCATTACCACAGCGGCTCTCGTTGTAGTCCTTGATCAATGATTTGTATAGTTTCAATTCTATGGAGATATCATCTATCTCATGTTGTCTGTAAGCCAAATAACTCTTGGCTATTGGTTGTTAGCCAAGTTGATCTACATATCATCGTCAACATGTCAGAGTCAAGATCCCAGTCTACGTATCATTCGCTGTCTACCATTGCTTGATATAGTATAATATGTAAAGTCGTACCCTTCCCAGTGCTACATATTTTGTACTGCTGCTTTCCCAACGCTTTCATATAACAAGAGATCTCTATACCCAATTGATATTACAGATATCAAGTCTGTCACCTTTGATTTGGACCGCAAGTCGGTTTGTACTCATATCGACGTGATTCCTGTTTCCAGATAGAAGAAATTGTGGAATCGGGAAGAGCTACCCTTGATTTTTATGTTTCTTTCCCTGGCAGACCCAAATCACATTCCTTTAGTAATGACAGTCCTCTCTCATTCAAGTTAGGATAGTTGCGTAATGTAAATAAACCCAACCAAAAATTGCGGGCCTCGGTATGATCCGGCAGGTGGCTGCGAAGCAAAACTTTCCATTCTTTATCATCTTGCCCCAGACAAACTCCTATATAAGTAAATTCCCACCAAATAGGGAAAAAGGCGGAAGACTCCTAATCTAGGATCCCTACTAGATTACCGTTCCCGGCAATAATATTAATATTGGTCAGATCGCCGTAAGTAAAGTATAGGGAGCCGTAGTTAGCATCCGCTAACGCAATTTCGAACGAATTATTCCGGGACTTGATTATTTAAGGTTAACGATATCTTAGCCTATAGTTTATTGTTAGATAAGAATAGCCTATACCTAATACTATATGTATTTGGAAAAAGAAAGGCTAAGTAAACTAGCTACCCGCCGATACCTTCTATTTAGTCCGAGCGAAGCTTATAAAGTTATATCGTTAAATATTTAGCGGTCTATTTTACGACGTGTTCTTTATCGGCCGATGTTATCTTCGGCCGCATTTCACTTAATAGTTGGCCTCGAATCCGTTTAGTAAGAAGAAAACATGCCCTGTCGTCTTCCTCCTATTCTTTAACGATGTAAGGTATAGGAACTTTAAGGTCCTTGACGCCAAAAACCTGATATTAGGGACTTTAAAGTTAGGTGACCCGGTGGATCGTTCTTTTAGGATCAAGTTTGAGCCTAGAGACCACACCCCTCGGTTGCTGACACCGTAGAAAAGGTTGACGTGGCTATGGTAACGGCATGCATGTTGACGTGCTGGTGACCATCTACACGCTGAGCAGATGTTTTCAGCGGCCATTTGGTAAAGACTCGAATCTTTTCTTCGGAGGTGTTGGAATGTCAGATTTTGGTGAAGTCAGGAGCATATACTGAGGGAAGAAGCCTTTGGTGATCACTGCCAAAGGCGATATCGATGATAGAGAATGTTATTGTACAAATGGAGATATAGGGAGCGAGGAAGAGAGGGGAAGACAGAAACAACCTGCCTATCTATAAGATCTGCCCCAGGCCTAACCCCACATTGGGTACCTGTACCTTGGTGGGCAAATACACCTTTATCACCAAGGAGACCAACCATCGTTGATAATACAAATACATCTTGTGCATTTTGAATAGACGACTCTTGTCTCAGGACAACGGGCTCAAGCGTTGTGAGCAAATGCCGGACCGTCTGTTTCCGGCTGAACCCGCCTACCTGTGATACTCGAGGCTGAAGCAACGGTTGTTGACGAGCAAGCTGGATGGAAGACACTTGGGCTTTTTACCTGGGATGCTCAGCCTTGATGTTTTTGTTTCCTCGCTGAGAAATCTATCTATCTTTTGCTCCCCTGAAGGCTCAAATGGCGGACTGGCCTTGGATGGGCAATTATCATAATCATCCGGGAGACAAGTAGAAATCCAGAAGCCATGTTAGTTGGTTTAGTGACTGCGTGTCCAGGAATCCGCATCGGATGTTTCTGAGGACGCGGAATGCACAGCGGAGAATGCCTGTTGGCGCACCATGCCGCGGCTCTGGCTCCTGTATGCGACGCATGATCTTCTCTGAGACAGCACCCTCTGTTATGTGGACTGCCTGGTTAGTGTAAGTAGTGAATGAGGATGTCAGGGAGGAAAAACCTCGGAAGAGGGAAGCTGATATTCAATTTTCCCAAGTGGGGAAGGGGGCTGGTGGATCCGAACCTTAAATACTTTAATTTGACTATGGGGAACAAAGCGTCGTTGGTATAGTAGTACCCCTGAACTCTAGAACATCATGCGATAAACTACTTCCAGTGGTTAATTGTGACACCATAATCGTGGAAATTCGACCTGAAACAATATACTAGACAATTGACGGTCCAACATCGAACGAGTGGGACAGCCTCAAATTTGCGAGTGGTCTCACTCTTCAAAGGTTGTACAATAGAGAGGTCATTTTCACAAATTAAGCCTTTTTTTTTCGCCCTTTCCTAGTGTCTACCCAATGAACCGAGGAGGGGGAAAATATCTACGTAGCTACATATGTAATATCTAAAATGACTACCTAAGGAGACCACCAAAAAAAGACTACTAAGACACATAAAAGGGTTATCAGGGAAGACTACCTGAAACCACCAGACTACGACCGCATGAGTGGCCGACTATTCTTGCCTATAGTAAACGAGTGAGCATTGCAATTCAAGTATCCATTGTCATTTCATTTTCTGTTATTTCATGGTTAAAAAGTAATTGTACATTGGTTGGTAGAAAGGAAAAACACGTTGGGCATTAAGTCATGTTCGTCGTAACCCACCCACAACAACACCTGGGCAGGAGTAGGCGGGGATTATTAAGGGTACATATTCAACCGATCGTCTTGCGCTTCTTCGAAACCGACTCCTCAGTAGCATCAGATCCTCGACGGACTGCAGCACCTCTCTTTCCCTTGCCCTTGCTCTTCTTGGTAACCGTAGCAGTAGCAGCAGCTTCAGCAGCCACGGGGTCCTCACCAGCAGCAGCAGCCGCGGCCGCAGCGGCAGCACCCTTCTTTCCAGCTTCCTTAGCAACCTGATCATCATTCTGGTCAAATGCCTTGCGGGCTTCCTTCAATTCACGCTCCATACGCAGCAGCTCCTGGACACGGCCAAGCTTGTTCGGGTCACGACGCAGTGCGAAGCGGAAGTCCTCCACCTTGATCTTCTGACGGCGGGCGTGGTGCGCGACTTGCGCGGCGCCGTGGCTGAGTTCCAGCACGAAGTCGGTGACGATCTCGTCCAGCACGCGGACTGTCTCGGGAAGTGGTTCGTTTGGGAAGCTCGGATGCGGGCTGGGGTCGCCGTAGGCAAGAAGCAGCAGGCGAACTATGAAGATGGTTAGTATTGAGCTTGGTTTGGTAGTTTTCATTGATGGATGTACGTGAGCTGCAGAAACTTACGCTCATTCTGGAAGTTCATTTGGCCCTTGTGTCGGGCCATACGCGCGCGTGGTTCGGCCATGGCGGACTTGGTTGCGGGCTCTTTCTTGCCCTTTTCTGTGGAGGTAGATGTTGTGTCGGCTGGTTTTCCAGACCACTGAGGTTCGTATCCAGCGCGGATTAGCTCTGTGTCTTGCTCATTGAAAGACCAATTTGGTGAGAGCCTGGAGACAAGATTTTTGGAGCTAGGATGGCGCGACGGATTGCGAGTCGGGTTGGGCAAGCCAGTCTTTGTAGTTAACGAGGAACTGTCTGGGGTTTGCAAGTGGCTACTTGAAGGAGAGAAGGTGTTTGGGGTTGGAGTGGAAGAGACGGTGGTTGGAGTATGGAGGCGAGCGTTTGGAGTTGGAGTGTTCGGAATTTGCAGCTGGCAGTTTGGAGTGGGCGACGCGGTGTTTGGAGTTCGGTAGTGCCCGCTCGAGGTTGGAGTTGACGTGTCTGGAGTAGGCAATCCAGTGTGTGGATTCAAGACACGTTGTGGTGTTGGCGTGGAAGGAGCTGCTGGGCTCTGGCCCGGCAGGGAAAACGATACCCGCTTGGACATTTGGCCTGTGCGTTTGGCGGACATGGCGGGCAGAATATGCTATGGGGTTGGTTAGTAACCTTGGCACATGCAAGCTATCTGGCAACTTACTGTCGCGATTCTGTCTCTTTGCCCAAGTGACGGGCGAAGATTTTACAGCTACACAAAATGGTGAGTCCATGCACATGTCAGGATTTGTGGGACTGCTCTGTGGCGGGGGAGCAGATGTGACTCGGCGTTTGCGTTCGGAGCCACAATGACAATATGATCACAATGTGCTAACTGTCACACTCACCTAGTCCGCTCTTTTCAACTTCCAGTCCTTGCTTCTTGTGATTCTCTTGATAATTTGCACGAGTAGCTATGCGCACTCGATAATGCCCGGGATTATGGACCGGAACCAGAATGGGTAGGTGCACACTTGAAGATGCGGATCCGGAGATGCAGAAAGATGGGAGACTGACGGTTGCCTGGTTGTAGAATCTTTGGGATCTTCTGGAAGTGTGCTCGAGTCGGAGAGCGACTAAGTCCGTACGTCAGCATATGCTGTGTCGTGATGGCAGTAAGTTCCCTCTTCCACAAGTCCAGATGTATGAAGAAAGATACTGATGTTGCATGCAGGTCTCAATCTTCTTAGGTGGTTAACCTTGCTTAAATCTCAATGGGTGTTTGAATGGGGATTTTCATGGGGTATCAATAGGTTGTGGTAGTCCCGGACTTCGTGTCAATACAACCTCAAGTAATCTTAGGGTGAGGATTATGAGACTACTCTTCACTCCATGTGACATCTCCAGATGCAATGAGATACTCAGACGACCAAGTTCATGATGATGCAATGTATGGTACATGATATTCGAATTTACAAAAAAAAAAGTTCAAAGCCACATCTTCAACACCAATGCGTCCGAAATGCTTCCAGGTTGCTTGACCCACAAAAAGCGACAATAAAAGACAAATGGGTATCCTATCTTACATCTTAGGCTTCAGCTTTGACTCCAACTTCTCTAACCCATTGTCAATGAGCTCGTCTTGCTCCTTCTGATCAGTGTGCACATCAGATGTGGGCTCGAGAGTGAGAAGCTTATGGGTTCCATCTGAATTAAGGCCCTCATCCATCTCCTCGATCGCCACCCAGAGGCGTTCGGGGTCGCGGAGATAACGTAAACTCTTCATCGTGTAATGGTCAATGGCGAAGCCGTCCTTTTCCATCTTCTTGATTGCATTAGCGGTTTCTGGGATGTCCTGTGCATTCGCGTATCCGTTGATGATGGTGTTCCAGGTCACCTGGTTGTACTCCACGTCGTGCTTGGCCATCATCTCCTTGACTTTCTCAGCTGCATCGGGCTGGCGACTGTAATTAAAGGCACTGAGGAGGATGGTCCAAGTGCGAGGCGTGGGAGAGAGGTGCTTGAGAGGCTTGCCGGCAGTAGTCTCTTTCGGCAAGGCAGATGCGTCAAGCATATCTTCAACAAGACGTATGCTTGACCGTAGTCCACGGCTGCTCTTGCGGAAGGCGATGAGGAATTCATTATAGACGTGGTCAGTTTCGACCAGAGGGGCGATGGATGGGTGGCCCAGCTGCACGAGCTCGCGGAATCTGTCATACATATGATGCACTTGTGATATCCGATTCCTGCAACGGAAGAATGTTGCTATCATCAGGAATAAGGATACCGGAGAAGGTGGGGTTTTGACTTCAAGTCCTTGAGTTGGCGGCGCTGTATAGTGGGGAGGGAGCAGAAGGAGTTCTTTGAGCGGTGTGATGTCGTGGATTTTGTTGTACATGTCCAGCATAGAGTAGAAAACTCCTGAAGGGTCGCTCTCGGGGTCAATATGCTTGGCGGTAAAAGTGAAATGGGCGTGGAAGATTTTGCTGAAAATGTATGGGTTGTTTCGTATATCCTCTTGCATCTCAACTTCCCGTACCAACTCGTCCACACGACCCCGGTCGCCTCGAGACACCGCGTCAGTGAGGAGTGTCAAGTATGTATAAGAATCGAAATCGTGGTGGTGATTCTTCATGAACTGAAGCATGTCCGCACCCAGTTGAGGGTCACCGGTTTTGTAGGCATTGGCGAGCACGAGGTTCATCATGTCTCGGTCTGGCTGGACACCCATTTTAAGAAGTCGTGGGAGGATCCGGAAATTGCGTCCTCCAGCCTTATCCTCAACAGTGTCCAGGGTCAGGAGCTTGCAACAGTGCCGTAGGACTCCTTCAGAGTCCATGGAAAATTCAGGGTCATTGATTTTGGGAATGAATTCGAGAGCCCTGAGGGCATATTCCACGTCATTCAGCTGTGTGAATCGGTACATGTAGCAAAGTGCTGTTTGTGCTTCCATCGTGATGCCTCGCTCGTTTATTAAACGGAAACTCTCATAGACACCTAAGAAGCCTGCTCGGCGAATATAGAACCGTATACCCTTTTGTGGTGGGGAGATAATTGGCCAGTCCTTCGGATCCAGGCAAGTCGCGACAACCGATTCGAATGTGTGGGCACCCTTCGTCCAATCCCGGAGCTCATCATAATGAAATTTCTCCAAGTAGGCCAAACAATCGACAACCATGGTGAAATCCGGTTTATCCCGTGGCTCGGTCGTGACGAGTAAAAACTCCAAGGCCATTTCCGGGTTATTTTGCAGCAGCCAAACGGCCAGGCGTTGCCAGGCCCAGGCTCTGGTAGCACGGTTCATTGCCAGCCATGTCTCTCGAAACTTGCCTTGACAGTCATTAAGTAGCAAGGCTAGCAGTTGCTCGCCATCCTCTCTCAGTTTTGGCAATGCGGCTTTGTGCAAGACCTCACGGCCATATGTCTTGGCCTTGTGAATTGCGCCATATGCCTCCTTCCACTGGCGGAGTCCCAGATCACGCGTATAAAGCGAATTCATCCGCATTGCAAGCGACAGGTATAGTCCTCGATCGGTCAAGTGTCTACCCTTGTTCAAGATTTCGCGGTTGACTCTCTCGGCCGCCATGGCCACAAGCTTGGGATCGGCTTGCCGCACATAGGCGACCTTCTTCATTTTATCATTTGTTATAAACGGTGTCTGTGACGACTTTCGCGGTTGGGTTGGAGGTTTTGATTGTCCATGGCCCATGCCATACCGATGGTTTGCGACCTGATCTGATTGTTCACTTGTCGGTGAATGTGAACTGTCCGTCGGATCGCGGTTGTGTTGATATGATATGGGGTCAGGAGCATCATGTGCTACACCGGGCTCTAAGATCGCTGGGGCATTGTATGTGGAGAGGCGCACTCTATGACCGACATTCGCCGTCCCCGACTCCCGATACCATCGGCCTGCGCTCCGACATTGTGGTGAGAGTAACCCGTTGAGACGGGACCGAACGAGTTGGTGCGGACGCGATGACATTCAGGAGCTTGTATCCGCAGACATTTGGGGGTAAAAGACCAAGAGGAAGAGAATAAGTCAAGTATGGCGCGTGGGGGAGGAGTCAAAGTCCAATGCCAGACAGAAAGTTGAATTCCGCCATTCCGCCCGATTTTGCCGTGGCTAGTGTGTGGCGCACCACATCTACTTTTATCGCTCCATCGTCCTTCAACTTCCAAGCAGCGGAGGAGCTTGGGATTTTCTTCCGATTACTTCAGTCACTTTACTTTCTAGTACTCAAGCCCAGATATACCCTCCGTTATCAGTTCAATCATCACTCAAAAACATGTCGTCAAGCCATGCCAATCTTGATGCGGCATCCACCGACCGCAAAGCCCGGCTCGCCAAGCTCGCAGCTCTGAAGCGCAAGCAACCCGAACAAGACACAAACGAGGCCGGTACAGAAGACCGGGAGCTGCCCGATGCCGACACCACGCCGGATGTTACCGCACAATACCTGTCCGGCCGCAACTACGACCCCGAGACTCGCGGGCCTAAACTGGGTTTCGAGCAAGGCCCGCAAGAGGGCCAGGTGACGCTGGAAGCACAGGCGGCTGAAATCGCAAGGGCCACAGCGGAACAAGCCAAGGAGGACACGGGTGCCGATGAGCAGCCCATTGATCTGTTCAAACTACAACCTAAGAAACCTAACTGGGACTTGAAGCGCGATCTGGACGAAAAGCTCAAGACTCTCAATGTACGGACGGAAAATGCAATTGCCCGAATTGTACAACAGAGGGTAGAGGATGCGAAGCGTGCTGCGAAGGCACGGGGGCCTAAGTCTAACGGAGACGAAGAGGGTGAGGAAGTGGGCATGGAGGGTGAGGCGCTTGTTGAGGGCATCCATATGCGCGAGCGAGAGGAAGAGAAGAGCGACGAAGAAACGATTTGAACGTGATACCCTTGGTTGCAGGAATTCGAGCGTCGTCTAGGTCTTCTGCCTCCACCTGTAATTGTCTATATTCTGTCCATTTAACTTATTCCTTTTTGTTGTCTTGGTTGAGGCGTCCAATTGATGCCATGGGCATATTGCGCACAAAAATGAGGCGTTGGGAGGGTTGCCACTTAAGATTCTAAATGGGCATGTATCTCAGTGTCGTTCGGAAATCATTATTGGATTTTTTTTTAGTTCCGCTGTCGAGTGACAGATATTTCCAAACTCCGCAATGAAGATGCTAATGATACACTCGGTCATATACATAACTGATGGAACACGGATTGGCGCCGTGTCCCCCATGAAGATTTTGCGCCGTAAGAAGCCCCAATGTTGCAGAGCAGTTGTTTAATTCAATTTTACCGTCCGTTATTCATGGCTTGAGTCAAAGCAAGGCGCTTACTGAAAGGACTCAAGCTTCGTTCCCGAGGAGGCTGGTTTTTCTGCATTATGGGACCAGGCCTAGACCGTCCATGTTGAGACTCGCGTGGTGGGCTTGCTCGATCACGGTATGATCGGTCCCTGGGAACATCCTGAGCCGTAGCACGTGATTCTCCCACTCGATCCTTATCCACACTCTTGCTTCGGCGGTCTCTTCGCTCGCTATGTCTTCCTGCTCTGCGGTGACGACCTCGTTCTTCAGGGCTAGATTCTCGTCTCCGTCGCCGAGTGTTTCGATCATCAGTCCGCTCCCGGGAGGGTGGGCGGTTCTTTGGGTCTGAGTGGATTGACCCAGAAGAACCCTCAGTAGAATCACTGTAGCGCCTCTTTCGGGACTTTGCAGGTGGTGCTGAAGAATCATCTCGGCGACCTCTGTCGGCTGCGCCGTGTTTGTTGCGGCGGGGAGACGAGGAATAGGATCGATTCGTGGATATCGTTTCCACTGAGAGGGACCTAGCCCGCCCCGGAGACTGAGAGTTGCGGTCTGTCATATCGTCAAGGTCTCTCTTCCGACCACGCTCTTCCTCCCGGGTAGCAAGTAGTTCATCCGCTACACCCTCTCTTCGTACAAGTTAGCGAGTATTCTCTTGAAAAAGAAAGTGCGGAAATGACAAATATCCATGTGAACTTACTTCCGCAGCAGCTCATTTGGATTATCGCTTGAAAGCTTGGGCACCAATTCTGGATTCAGTAGCTGCTGAGTTCTTGAAGGCCGCGGGATGTATGGGCGCTCTTGCGCGGATGCCTTGCAATCAAAGCTATAGTGTCGTGGATCGGAGTTAGTCAAACGCCTGAAGATCAAGTGAAATAGGGTACATATCTCGTCCGAGGCATTTTTGGCACAGTGTGGTCGCGGTGGCCTTGTTGGAGTTGGAGCCTCCGAGCCTTGGGGCGTTTCGATATCGGTTCATTGGAGCTCGTGATGTTGTAGGTTCGTGTGGAATCCTGGATTGGCAGGTACCTTAAGTTTGAAATAGGGGTATTTGCACGCCCACGATGAGAAACACAGGCAAAATCCGATGCAAAGCTGATCGGCGCAAATTAGCGGCTGTTAACCTCTGAAGCCCAAGGGAAAGTGTAGGCGCCGCGCCAAGGGCGGTCGGGCGCGGCATAATACCCACGAATCTTCAGGCAATCAAGAAATCAGAATTCGGATTCCCAACGCTCCTTCTCGGTCGCGGAGTTCATTGTCAACGTTCAACTCATCCATCTCGGACGGATGATCTAGGGTTGATCGACTCTTCAAATACCCGTTGGATCTGGAGAATCCCGTCAAAACTCAGTACGAGATCTTCATCTCCCTGACTATGAGCCAGCTTTGATATCATGTAAGGCCCCGTTGCCTGATTTGGGTCTATTTCTTGCTCATTGAAGTGGATATTTCTTCTCATTGAAATTCCGGATCTCTTTGTGTTCTACCATGCATGGTGCTAATGCGCACTCTCTACAGCTTTCTCCATGGCGATTGCCCTACCCCAGAGATATGTCTTTCGTTTTGGGCTTGTGTGAAACGAAATTACGCAGCGACATCACTTTCAACCAAACAAGCTTCGACCCTCTTCACACTTGCGAATCCGAAGCGTGCTGAGTCCAGCTGCTGCTTGACTTGATCTCGGATTTTCTTTTTTTTATTTTGAAATTCAATCATTCTCGGTGACCATCCCGCGGAGTATTGTCATGGCATCAAAAAGTCCCCCAGGTGGAGACAGTCCTCTCTCCTTTGCAAAGGTAAGCCAAGAGTATGCTCCACTGCCTCGTGGCTCATCGCTAATTCCGTGACAAGATTGCCGCTATGCCCGCACCCCTCAATTCACATTCTTCCTCCGTACCTGATGAAAACGAAATATGCCAGCCAGCAGAACATCCACCTTGCTCAGAAGCAAATGGCGCTGGTGCAGCTCTGTCCAGCCAGCATAATCTCGACAAAACGCCAGAGGCTAGTTCCATTGATTTAGCTGTTGATGATCTAGGGAGAGGTGTGCAAGATATTGGCCTTACCTTGAAGAAACACAGTGATGGCCCAAGCTCTCTCGCTGGAGGCCAAGACAATGATTTGCTCAAGCGCGAGAACTCGTTTGAAGATGATCGCACGCACCTTTCTACCTCATCCACAAAAATGACCAACTTCGATTCCAAGAGTCTTGCCTCGGTGACAACATTTGCAATGGATGAAAAGGACTCTGTGCGTCCCGATGACAGTGCTAGTGTCCAAGCCATTGATGAAGAGGAGTCGCTTTCTGGACTTGCTTCTGGGGCTCCAAATTCAGTGGCAGGCTCCGAAGCTGGCAGTCGTGCGTTCCGAGATCATTATCGAGATGGTATTCCTACACGCCCACGCGGGATTTTGCCCGTGCCTCCCCTCTTTGATGGAACGCAGCCGGCAAATCGCACGATTCCTCCAGATTCAGTCGCGAATAACTTTGTGATTCCAGCCAACTCTAATGGCATTGAAGATGGCCAGATCCTACATGGGTTTCCCTTGGAGCCGGATGAAAAACTCCTAGAGGCAATGAAATCACCGAAGGATCGTCTTCTGATCCTACAACTGGAGGAAAAGATTCGGTACTTTATCAAGGACTGCAATGAACAATCTCTGGAGTTGCCCCCATCGAACGCGTTTGGCCGACTTCTTGCACACAAGCTGGGGGATTACTATCATTTAACACATTTTGTCGACAATAATGTGACATCGGTCAGGCTTCATCGCACTCCATTCTGCCGGCTACCCACTCCTTTATCTGCTGTGCATGCTGCCTGCAATAGCACTCCCCCTCCAGTCGTTCCGGCAATGAAAATCATGCGCCGAAATGATGGAGGGCAATTTGAAGGAAGTATTGGAGGTTCGTCGAACCCCTCAAAGGCCAACTCGGAAGATGGCGATAGTGGACCAGATGGAGAACGCCACGGATCTTCATCTGGCGCTACGCCAGCGAAAGATCGAATGGCTTTGACGAGGGAGGAACGGGAGGCTAAATACCATGAAGTACGTGAACGAATCTTCCGTGATTTCCCCGACAGTGCCAAGTCGGATCCGGCCAGCGGTGATTCGAACCCCAACATGTCGCGCTCCAGCTCGGCAAGCGGCCGCAAGAAGAACCAGAGGCAGCGAACTCCTCATGATGACAGCTTTGAGGTTCGCTCGCAGTTCAATGCCTACTACCCAGGGATGCAATATGGAAATGGTACTTCCCAGTATAATGCTCCTGTAAATGATGGCTCATACCCCAACCAAGTACCTTACTTGGTCGGACCTGGCGTGCCGCCACCCTCTGGCGGATACATGCCATCTGGTCAGAATGGTGCCATTTACCCTGGGCAACTGAACATGAACATGAATAATGTCTCCCAGTATCCGGCAATGTCGCCCCAGGTGGCCTCCAATGGCTCATGGCAAGGAGGAAACATGCCGCAGCAATCCCCATATTCCGGGTATGCTTCGATGAGCCAGCAGGGGATGATGAACCAGCCGTCCTCGAACGCGTCCTCGCCGGCAATGAACAACTATGCTGTTCCCAATGTGGCGCCGTATCAACAAACTCCCAATTGGAGCTCGCCTCCTTTCCCCACAAATTTCCAGCAGACCCCGCACCAGCGAAATGGACCTGTCCACTGGCCCAACTATCCTCAGCAGCCAATGGCTTCCAACATGCCACCCAACATGAACTCCAACATGGGTCCTAATATGCCGCCCAATATGGGTGCATATCCTTATGCTCAATACCCCGGGCAACATATGAACCCTGCTCTCCAAAATTCCGCTGGATCACATGCAGCAATGCAAGCAGGATATGCCAGGTCACACTTCAATCCCCAGACACGCTCATTCATCCCCGGCGGTGCTCCTCTCGGCCGTCACCCGAACAAGGGCCAACACACAATGCAGCCGTATGGTAACATGCAGTCTGGTGCCCAACCACAATGGAATGGGTATCCGGAACCCGTCCCTAACCGGACCATGGACTCCACCCCGGCTACGAATTCCAACCGGGTTCCCACTGGTCCTCGAGACTCGATCGCGAAATGGGGCACTCCAGCTCATCTTCCCCCCAAACCCCCGCCATCCGAAGTCCCCTCGGACTTTGACCTGACAAACCGACCCGTTCCGGCCTCGGTTCCAGCCCCAACATACAGCAGCAATGGAATCCCCGCTGTAAGCAATGGACCACTTGTGGTCTCGGGAGGCACCACTGTCTCCAAACCGAACTAAAGCTCTATAGTTTTGGTCGCATTTCTACTTATTTGTGTTGTATCTGACTGTGACAGTGATCCTTGGACCTTTGGAAGTGGAGATAGGTATGAACTATTGTCCCGTAGCATATGGGATAAAATTTCATCAGTTCACTGGCTGTGTTCCAAGGCATCCACAGTACAATGCATGGCGATATGGGTTCTTGTGCATGTACCTAGTCGCTCTTAGCTACATGTAGTCATGAACCTGTTCAACTTGTGCTTTCTTTTTTATCTTTTTTGCCTGTTTGTATGCATCTGGCGACCGTTGCCATCGACTTGCCTAATCCCATGAATAATCAAGCGAACCATTACATATGTAGCCTTTCATGTTGTACTCTTTTACCATGTAAAAACACCTGGACATGTCCCGGGATTCCGGGTCATGGCCACATGACCAATCGCGCGCGTTCATTCACTCAACGATACGATTGAATACGATTGAATACGATGATACGATGATGCGATGATGCGACCTGGTGATTCCAAGGTTGGATACGATGATTAACGATGATTAACGATGATTGAATACGATCAAATGCGTTTCTCGTCCCCAACCTTTGTTTGCCGCTGCCTTAAGCCGCTGGAAAATTATAAATACCTGGTCCTCCCCCCCGCCGATCTTCCTTCTCTTCTTTCTTTCTTTCTCCATCCTAGTGCAAGGGTTTTACACGCATCAGTGAGGAGAAATCCGAGATCGTGTTTTTGCTAGTTGAAAACTACCAAATTGACCGCTTCAAGTGGGCCTCATCGCTTGCTTGGGAATTTTTGAAACACTCAACTCCTTGACTTCTTTTGGAGTCTCCGAGTTTGAATTCTCCTCCGGAGATTTCCGTCACCCTCAAGTATCTTGAGTCTTTTCACTACTTGTTACCCATGTTGGTGGCTCTTAGAGAAGAGATGACCCTTCTTCCTCTCTAAGAGATGATCCTTCTTCATGATCATGTCTCTGATCAAAACATTAATTCACCAATAGGTATTCCACACAGTCTAATCTCGTGCGCATCAACTCAGTGCTACGCAGTAGTAATCACCGGCACACCATTAAAATCCTCACACAAATATACCATTTTCGCTGAGATCTCCGCTTGTTCTGCACGGGGTACTAAGATCACGACTCCCGCTCTCATCGACTTGTGCTTGATCGTGGTTAACAGCTTGCTTATTGCTATCCATCCATCCATCTGTCAACCTCCAGTGTGCAATCCCGGCCATCGACCTGCAATGTGCAGTCGCCGTCACGCTCGATTGTGCTTGGTCGCGCGGCTACGACTTGTTTGTACGTGTCGGTTGTAGGTGGTGGAATTTGGTGTGTACTTTCTTCGGTCATCGTGATGGGACCCTGGGGGCTGTCTCGCTTTAGGTTGGGCTTTTACTTTCTTCGGTTTGCCAGTCAAATGGCCAATATTGGTAGGTGGACTGGTGGGTTGATGCTGATCTTTCATACTGAACTTTTGAGGGGTTTCGAGATTAGCTGGTATATTGGTATGAGTTCTCAATTTAGGAAGTCCAGGCAGAGTCAAGGCTATGTACTCTTTTGCTTGCGCGTTGATCTTTGCCCATGTCTGTTGATATCGTGGCTCGGCGACCAGTTTCTACATATATTGAGATCGTGACTCCCGACATCATACCTTTACACTTGGACATTAAGTGTACAGGCTGATAAAAATAAATCATTGAGAAATTTTGCAAGATATACCTAGTTTCTCGCTTTACAGCACTCGAAATTACATACCTGGATGTCTGAGACAGCTTGTTTCTTCCCATAGTAAACGCAGCATAGGGTTCTCTCTTGGTATCATCTCTGCGTAGCATTCCCTAAGAATAAAGAATGGGCCTCCCGATTCAACACATCCATGCTACCATATTCTCCACGCCAACACTTTCTGACGATGTGGCCACAGAAAAGGTGTTCAGTAGAAGGAAACGACTCAGGAGTCGGCCAAGATGAATTGTTCCCTCGATCCGAAGCTCTCCAGAAGAGTCTGGAACCTGTTCCCTGAGCCATTCTGGAAAAGATACTCCCAATTGGAGCTGGCTGAAATTTGCAATCCAGCCATTGTACGATAGAGCGTCCTCTTCGGAGAGTGGAGTCTCATCTGCAAAGGTTCGCGTCAGGTTAAACGCTAAATCCTCAAACATATTTTGAGTGAGCCATCTTGGGTCGTCGAAGCCGAGCGTATCGATCGATATCACTGTAGAACGCCGTATAACCAGAAGATCTCTACTGAGAGTTGGAAGGTCGGGTGGGAGTGGATTGTAGAGCATCGGCAGAATCTCCTCGTCTTTAATCACGAAAGGCGTTGTCTCGGGGTCTGTGTCGTATTCATCCACATGCCGGGCTTCACTGATGTCGCAATTTCCATCGTCCATCACCCAGTGGAGGCCATAGTACTGCGAGTTCAAGTTCCGCCCCCTGTTGAACTAGAATCGAATATCGAGATATGACCGGATGACCATATCACTGTACAGATTTCCAGAAACGGGAGTGAGCATCTCTCTGATATAATCGTCCATGGTATTGTACTTGACAGCAACTTTCATGATAGCATCATAGATGGTCATGTAACCGCTCTCGCATGCTTCTCCCGCAATGTGGCACTCGGGTAGAAGATCCAACTCGTGAAAAGGATCTGTATAACCCGCAATGGCACACGCCCTACCAACCACGTACTTCATGTGAGGATAGCGTTTGACTAGCTCGCGATAGGTTGCCTCTGACGCGGTCTCGGGATGCCAGATGCAGTAGGGGGATTTTTTGGGCGTTCTGCGTTCGTATCGGGTATTGCATTGCTCATGATACTGCGTGCGTTGGGAGCGCGATTGAATTCAGGGAGAAATCCATGGAGTTCGGTCCCAAAGCCATGTTGATATCGGATATCTCGATTACGCATCTTCTTGTTCGCTCTTCAGCAAGGGCTCGTGGGATCTTCTGGCCTCGCAAGGCCTGCATAAGGTCATCGTCCTTCACCTTAACAACACGGAAGTTTATGTGGTTGAAGGTTTCCTTTGAGCGGGTATCTGATCCGTATGTGGTCAAATTATGAAAAATGGACCAAGGCGACGTGCGAAGTACAGCTTAAAGACACTGGGTTTCACTAATGGAGAAGAGAGGAAGAGAGCCCTGCGGCGAGCATTTACTATGGGCGGGCCCTATCACATGTCGATATGCCTGGGGCCATCCGATGGTCTATAAAATGAAACCAATTTTACCACAAAGTACAAAGTACCATAAGTAGCAACGTTTGAAAGTGATAGCTCCCAGTGCCAAGCGTATTTCATTCGGCGCCCAGCATCCTTTGCATGCACCTTGTAGATCTCATTTTCACGGTCACACTGCTAGTCCCCCTTTTGCATAGTACACACACGCTAACAGACTGGGGGATGTTTCACCATCGCCTTTCGCTAGCCACAAAGAGCGGCTTAATCTAGTCAGGTTCCCCGCATAAGATGAGTTGCATATCGATGAGATTAACGATTACATGGCAAGCCATAGAGATGACCGTTTCCATTGCTCGGTTACAATTAACAAGCAGGTGGACTGCCCAACTTGCATTCTCAGTGGCCCAGTCGAAGGAACCTCCTATGTTCTGGATAAGGAAATATTACAAAAATACAATAGATAAGTATGGGATGAATGAGCCATGGATCGAAGCTCAGTGACAAATATGATGCAGCACTCCTCTACACTGAAGATATTGCAGATGCGATCCAAGCAGCCAAGATGCTGCTATTTGCGCCTGTTCCTGTTATTCAGCAAGTGTGAAAGGTCGTGGATACAGTAGACAAGATTACGGCAGAAGAGAAGAAATCCTTGGTCATCAACTTCACAGCTTCTTTGTTGATACCGACCCCCTGCGGTGGGCGAAATTATGTGGACTTTCGGACTGGCCACTACTGGCCAGGTTGTTATTTTTGCTGGGCAATCTGGAAATGCAGCATTTGGTGTGTATGGAATTGTTGAAGGCCCCTATTTTCTCGTCTGTGCTGGACTGATTGGGGTCAGAGAGATTGACTTTACACGCGCTGCTGAGCCAAGATACAGTATGTCAAATAGGAAAGCCTCCAGAATTGAACAGTTTATCCAAAGCTGAATGGATGATGTAAAAGTAGTACATCAAAGGTCTTGCAGGGACTAGATATACTAGCAGTAGTAGGGCTTATTAGCACCACGTGATCTCCAAAATATAGTATTGTAATTGGTTGAGAACTAACCTGAAGAGGGTCAGTCAGTACCAATCTAGGGGTTCCCAATCTAGCATTGACTTCTCAAGTTGCATACATCCATGATCAATAATAAAGTATTAGACGAAGAAACTGCACTTGTACTCTCCATATTTCACATCCAGTTCTGCAGCCCTCAATCTATACAGGCAGGCCCCTTCCGATATCAACCCCCATCTCATGAGATATACGGATTCTTGGGCGGATTATACTGCGGCCTAGACTGACGAATCCCAAAGATTACAGAAGGAACAATAATAACAACCAGAAGAACAACAGCCACCATAGCCGAACCAAAGATGATCCACTCCCGCCGACGAGACTTATGGCGCATGACCGTCCCTGTCACAGATTGTGACTCCAAATCTTGCTTCCCTTCCGTAGCTGCTACAGACTGTCGACCACTTGCATCTGCCTGGTTTCTGTCTGCAGTTCCGGCTCCGAAGCCAGCTCCAGCCTCAGCCTGCTTATCTGTGTGTTTGTCGTCGGCATATTGATTGAGTTCCAGGTTGCAGTCCCGGCCGTTAAACTCGAGTGTGCAGTCCCGGTCACTGACCTGCAGGGTGCTGTCTCCGCTCATGCTGTGTTCGATGGTTTGGCGAGGTGGGTATGACGCTGCTACTTCTTTGTATGTGTCGGGGTATGGGGGCCTTGGGGCATTTTGCCGAAGCGGGTTGTGCGTTTCGAGCGACATCTTTTCCATTTCGAGTAGTTGTTTCTAATCTTTTTCTGTTCTGGTGGAAGGTTAGCAAACTTGAGCCATAAAGAGTATAGTTGGGTATTGGGTTTGCATACTTGATACAAGATTGCGGTGTAGCAAGAACGGGTATCGAATGCCGAATAACAGAGAACTAAATATTCTGCCTTATTTGATCAGAGCACAGGTCCTGCTGAGCACTGGGGTATTGCAGAGGGAAATTGAGGCATTGAATGTCTCCCAGGACTGAGATAAATGAATAAATGATCCCTTGGGCAGAACTGCTTGGCCTGCAACAGCATGCGCTTGGATCATATGCTGGAGAGTTCAACTATCGATCGTTCTGCATTGAATTTTATTGTCCCTTGATTGCAATTGCCGTATGCGGGCGGCACTAGTCTGTTCTGTCGAAGCTGCAGCTGATGTATCAGATCTCGTCAACCGCCCTAGGAAATGGGCATTGAGAGGCTGCAGGAAACTTTGGTTACTTTCTGGAAGGATTAGATGATGGATAACTTTATGAAATAGCAACTCCAGGTCTAATTGCTAGAAGTAAGTTTTGTCTCGGTTGAGAAAGCTGTGGAGTCATGTATATATAGTTCTTCAAATTATTTCTAGCATAAGCAACATAACTTCAAATCACGCAAAATATCCTTAGTATCGATATCAATGTAATGAAGCAGTTGTTATTTGCGATGAGTCTTTTATTTGATCTACATTGCAGGACAAGGCGCTTTTGTGAAGGTTTGAGATTCATGTTGAGGCCTTGGTCGTCAGGCACCAAAATCGTCGAAATGCCGGGTTCTAAACGTCCGTCTATGGATAAGTCTTAGTTGACAATATGTAGTGATGAACTTTAGATCTATATATAAATAAACCCATATAAAATATATCCTACGGCGTCCCACGCGCATGTCTTTACCAGAACTAAGGAAACAATGAAGTACGAAGAAAGAGGTATCAGTATCTTTTATACAGAGGCTATGTCACATGCGAGGGTGCAAACGAAGACCGAGATGCCATAATAAACAGGAAGAAGACGGAACTCCTGGTAAGAAAAACAAGTAAAGAACAACGGAGTCAATCCCGGAGACCAAGCCGGATGGTGCCAATAGCAAGCACACCCATCAAAGCCCAGCAGAAAGCATATCCCAGACATATCCCGAAGATCACCCCCAGGCTGGGGATTCCGAAACTGGACTCCCACAAAGGAGAGGTAGCACTCCCGACATTTATTGCTTCGACTCAACCTCACCCTCCTCCTTAGGGAGCTTATCATTCTCCTTCTTGGCAAGACTGAGCTTGGAAATCGCCCGCTCCAAGACCTCAACACCGTCCTTCCGGAACTGTGTAACCTTCTTCACATTCAACCTCGTGAGCGAGTGCACGAGATCCCGGCCCTGCTCGCGCTCGCGCGCCACCGTCCGCGCCGTCATGGCGAAACGCATGTCCTTCGGCCCGTCGACTAACTCTAGAATGGCGGTGGGTGCCTTGACCTGGGGTTTAGGCTCGCGGACGGCGTTTTTGTCGCCCTTCTTGGCGGAGAAGTACTCATTCTTTTCGCGGGGTTCTACGCGCAGAACTCGAGTGTAGCCACCTGGTCGGCCTTCGTAACGCTCGCGGAGGGGGCCGAAGAGTTTGGGAAGCATTTCATGTGGTGTCTAGGGAATGTTAGTGTTGTAATTAAGTTGTTGGATGATAAGATTGAGAATTGCAGCAATTCGTCACGAATCCGGTGCACCCATAGTTTGTCGTGACTAGGCTGATTCGCGTCCTGATTGGAATAATTGGGGTGGGCTTGTTCTTGGGGAAATCGACATACGTAGAAAATCTCCAATGCTCGTCGCCGACTCGCTTCGGTGTTCTTCTTGCCCAGGGTGATCAACTTCTCGGCCAGGCGCTGGGCCTCTTTGGCTTTAGGCCATGTCGTAGTGATTGACTCATGCTTGAAGAGGGAGGTCACCAGGTTTCGGAGCATGGCCTGTCGATGCGCGGAGTCGCGGCTCAAGTGGCGGTATCTGCTTCCGCCGCCGGCCATGGTGAGGGTTGTTTATTGAGAGGACAAAAAGGCAGAAAAGGAGTAAATTATTAGAAGTAAAGTGGGAATCCCAACGTCAATGGCCAAACCAAGGTGTTCCAGTCACTGAAGTCACTGAAGTGAAGGAGAGAGGATGTTCGGCCCAGAAGAATTGTCGCAGCCAATCGGAGCGCTTCCACCGCCTGTCCGACTTCGATTTTCCGCGCTCTTCATGTTCGAGGACATTCAGCTTTTCGAATACAGCTTTTCAAACATTTCAACTGAGCCTTCGATTATTGGACAATAATATCCATATAGCTGTGAAATACCCGTGCCACTTGTTGATTTTCCATCCACCCCCGCGAGGAAATAGGCAATCCGGCGACTCCAAACACCACAACAAATATGGGCTTCTTCACGGGTTTTGTACGATTTGCTATCGAATCTATACCAGGAAACAAGGACTAACTTCTATTCGCACTCGAACAGCTCGGCGGCTTTGCCTTCACCTCATCCGTTCTCTATATTACTATCCAAGTCCACCGCTCAACACGCATATCTCAACGCAATGCCATCCACGCGCAAGTTGAGCAAATAGACTGGTTGACCTCCTCTGCTGGCGCCTATGACCGGCGCTTCCTACCAGAAGACGTGCCAAGGTGGCGGCGCGAAGAACTGGAAGCGCAGAACGAAGCCGAGCCGACTATGAAGGAGATGCTGAAGCATAGGTGGAATAAGGAAGTGGAGGTCTTGACAAGGAAGGCCCATGAGACGAGATGGGAGGACGTGAGAGACGCTGCTGCGGAAGGGTGGAAGGCTGCTGCAAGAGTGGTTAAACGGGAATGAAGGATCATCCTTGGGGCTATAGCTAAGGCTTGGCTCAAAAGGGATCTTTGGATGCATTATCATGTCTGCTTGTTTGAGTTTGATTTTGAGCACCGGAGTTTGGATACCCTTGATTTAGTTATGCCGTAATTTACATGTATTAGTATTATGATTCCTCCCGAGGGATATTGTGAATGCGTCCAGCGCATTACCAGAACGGATAGAGATATCAATGCGGTGCGCCAGGACTCGGTGATGACCCGATCAATCCTAAGTCTTCCGCAATAGTCCGCTGGAAAATAAAGAAAGTGAAGGAAATGCAACAAAGTCCGGCTGCAGCTGAATCGACTGGAAGACTCAGGAGGTTAACTCGTATGAGTTGATGACGGCGCAGTTGTTGTGACACTCTCCGTATCACTCCAAATGTCCTTGCTTTCCCGCTCGACGGTGCGCATAGCTTGAGCCACCTCCTCCAGTTTAGCGACAACATCCAAAACGCCCTGATTGACCCGATCAAAGTACCGGTCATTAGCCTCGCGGCGCTTTCGCGCCAGATGAATGTCTTTCTCCGTCTCGTCGTCCAACGTGCGGTGCGATACCGAACCGCGGCCTGCGCTGGTTTCCGTCGCTGTATCATACTGGGGTTTCGACTCTTCAGCACCTCGCCGTGCCGAGCTGGCTTTTCCACTGGCTCCATCAGCACCGCTGTGGCCGGGATCCACAACTTCATCGTCTGCCTCACTGCGCGCCCAGGCTTGAGCGAGCTTCAACTGTTTCATGCGTAGATCTTCCAACGCTTCAGAGTGCTTCGCGCCGAAGACATTCTCGCTAGTCACAGCGCTAAGTTCCACTTCTGACAGGGCGCTCTGCATCTCCTGCCAGATGGCATCGGATCCATCTACATCATTTTTGGAGGGGCGGCGCGATACAAAGGGTGATAGTAGGCTCGACTTCTCCGGAGTTTCCCCTTCGGCTCCGCGAGGTGACCGGTTCCGATGCAGGGGTGGAGGTTGGCTGCCAGAGGCAGTGGCTAACGTTGAGGCTGCAGGTGGTACGGGTAAGGAGATATTAGAGGTATTGTGTGATGGTGGGCCCTGAAATAGTGCTGGAGGAGGCAGGCGCTGGGGATTTGTGGGCTTTCTTGACAAATCCATCTTCAATAAATGTATGAGGGAACAACAGACATTCAAGCATTCGAATGAGGAAGGTTGATGATACAGCTGATAACCTTATCGTTATCAGTTTGATGACATAACCCGAGGTGGGGGCTACGACTGTCCCGTGACTCGCTTAGGGCTAAAGCGCACAAAGTCACCTGAGGTACATCCGAAGCGTGTGGTAAGGGAAATCCGGAACTCTTCGACTTTTCGACAATCGACCCTCAGCCCCTTTGGCCGACAACACCCCTCCCAGTCGGTACGTATTCGATATCCTGCTGTTTCCCCTGCATTGTTGTGGTTTCCGGAAATATTTTATTCGTGGCACTGCGAGATCCCTCGTCAACGATCGCATCCATCACGCACAAAATATCGGCCTTCGCCAAACATCGAACACGCATCGAAAATACCCACAATTAGCAAAACCAGCGTTGCACTCGACACGACGCTAACTTTTTGATTTTCTTTCTCGCTCAGTTGACCGTCGAACACATAATCCGCCAACATGGGTAAAGGACAGCCCCGTGGTTTGAACGCCGCCCGCAAGCTCCAGTCGCACCGCAAGGATCAGCGCTGGGCTGATGACCACTTCAAGAAGCGCCTTCTCGGAACCGCCTACAAGTCCTCCCCCTTCGGTGGTGCTTCCCACGCCAAGGGTATCGTCCTCGAGAAGGTCGGTGTTGAGGCCAAGCAGCCCAACTCCGCTATCCGCAAGTGTGTCAAGGTTCAGCTCATCAAGAACGGCAAGAAGGTCGCTGCTTTCGGTGGGTAACCCGTTCCTTACTGCTGTCGCTACAATGTGTTGGGAAAGTCTACACGAGTTGGAATTACGACAAAATGGAAACCGCCAACACAACTACCACAAACATGTGCTAACTCGCATGTTATTACAGTCCCCAATGACGGTTGCTTGAACTTCATCGATGAGAACGACGAGGTCCTGCTCGCCGGTTTCGGTCGCAAGGGTAAGGCCAAGGGTGATATTCCCGGTGTCCGTTTCAAGGTCGTCAAGGTCTCCGGTGTCGGTCTCGCCGCTCTCTGGAAGGAGAAGAAGGAGAAGCCCCGCTCTTAAACAACTCGACGCGTTCTGTTCGAAATAAAAATGCAGCGACCGGGAGCCTTGGAGTGTGGGAACGGTGCCGGACGGAAAGCCCGCCTCATCAGCGCCTTGATTTCATGAGATATTTTCTTTTTGGGGAGTCCCCCGGCGGGCTTTCGTCCGGAATGTGGTGGATCCGCTAATTTGCGAATTAAACACGATACAACCTCCAAAAAGATTATGGCGCCATGACTTTCTATTTTTTCCCCCGGGTTTCTGACCTTGACGTATACTGTTTGGTTCCTTGGTTCTTGCTAGACTTGTCTGGTGAGGATGCAAAGTAGAGCGTAGGGTATGATACTGGTATGAATACGGCTTCATGGACATGAAATGATCAAAATCTACTAGCTGCTTGGTACATGATTTGATCTCCTATGCTGTGGGGTTTGTCTATGTCTGGGGACTTGATCTGTACATCTAGGCTTTCAGCTCCATTCCCCATTGGACATGTGGAGCCTAGTAATTGCAATGGTCACTATATATGTGTACCGACTTTGTATGGCTGCCTGTCAATGTATACATATCTAACATACGCCCTTTGCGGCACTAGGATTTCCTTGTTAAGAGACCACGATGTTAGCCTCGTTTTTCTGCGCGAATCACTTCGTCTATATCGACAAAGACTCGAAAGGGTCGACATATGGAGGTCCATTATCTCCGTGGTCTTCTGAACAGAGGGGCCGAGAAGCGTGAAGACCAGAGTGAAAAGTGTAGGAAGAAAGAAACATAAATAAACGAATGAGATCATTTGCTACTTGCATGCTCGCATATTGATTTTATACATACATATATTGACTTACCTTCCATGGCATAAGGCTTTTGCATTTAGTCCAATATTAGGATAGGTATACGCGAGATTTTATGCTGATTCTAGTGCTCCAACATATCTATCCGCCAGGCGAAGGTCAATTACAAGGTTATATATGCCAGAGTCTAATGTAGCGGTTATTCCTAAACATCGGCGGAAGTGATAAAATTTGGTTATTTTATTCATTACTTCTGCGTATCAGTCGTCAAAGTAATTCCTCGGGTATCGTTCGGGCAAATGTCCCTCAAATGATTTTTTTTTGTTGATTTTGATGAGCTGTTTTGACACAATTGCCTAATCCAACTACTAGCTTAGAAGCTGATATCTTCTTTGCGGTAGTGGTCTGACACAATGCGGTAAAGGTATGATGGGGCATGGCCACCGCTGGAGTAAGAAAAGCCAAGTTAGTTCATGAAATGAGATCAGCGAATGGGATGGGCGCTTGAAACTTACAGGTTAGTGATGTAAAGATCGACAAGCTCTGCAGGAACGTAGTCATAGATGGGGTTTTGGACATCGACCAGGTCGACGAGATCACCTTCCTCGTATGGGAGGACCTTGCTTGGGTCACCGTATTCAATGAGCGAGTCGAAGTCGAATGGGTAGACAGGGCTGAGCTTGTAAACGCCGCTCACGACCACGACGGGGGTCTGGTGGACCTTGGCGGCACGGGCGATGACACGGGTGCCAGCTGCGGCGACAAGGCCGCCGTTGGCAAGGACGGAGTGTGTACCGAGAATAACCTTGTTGACTCGTGACATGAGAGCGAATACGGCAGAGTCCGGGATGAGGATGACGGTGATGCCGTGCTCGATCAGTGGCTTCTGGAAAGCCTCCAAGCCGAGATTGTCATCGTCGCTGACAGCGCTACCACTGACGGTGGCGTGTGTAGCCTCGTGGTTATTAGGGTACGACTCGGCGTGGATTACGGTGAACTTTCGCTTTGCGGCGGCTTTGAGCAAGAACTTTTGGACAGTGGTCGAGGATGTGTGGGTGAGGATGATTTCGTTGGAGTGGATGTGATCCAATGCGTAGGCAGCGATTTGATCGTCCACCTGGCCGAGTTCGTCAATGATCTCGCCAATACCCTCCAGTACTTCAGCTCGGACGTCTTTGCTTGGGCCGTGGCTAGCGAAGCGTCCGCTTGGGGAGGAGGATCCCGGGGTGCTGGGAAGTGAGTTCTCGGGTTCAGGATGGGAAAGAAGGCTGAACATAGAGGTCAGAGGAGGGCGAGAGGATCTGTCTTCGGCTCGGAAGGAAGGGGAGTCGCGATCCAAAGGCAAGGATGCATCTATGAATCTATGAGTCACTGCGTAGATATTTGGACCAAAACTTGGAACTCACCGTCATAAGCCCGGGGTGTTTGTGGCTGGCTCTCTGAGCCGATGTCGCTAAGAGCGAACTCAGCGTCGCGATCATCTTCAGCTTCGTCACGAATAAGACCCAGGACCCGGCGCACAATATTGCCCACAACCATCTCGCGTGGTTGCGCAGCCATCAGTCGCCTGCCCACACTCTGCACCCGCTCAATAAGCTTTGCTGAATCTGTTGTGCGACACGCGGAGATCACACTCCGTAGCAAATAGGCGGTTGCTGTGGCGCATGATCGCGAATGGCGGATTTGACGTCGCTTGAGCAATCTGATTGAAATATACTATGTTAGCAAGTTTGATCGCCGGTAGGAGTAGCCGCCATGACCAGGAGTCCCAAGATGCGTACGAAATCAGTGTCTCAATAGAGGTATCGATCGGATTTGTCTTGAGGCACTTGAGGAACGAGCCCAGGCCCGGCGTCAGGGCCAACGAGGAAGACGGCATGAGGAAGTGGGATGTTGGGAGGAAATCTGCACGGTATCAGCGGGGATTGAGCGATAAGAAGTGTGTAATGACAAGAAATAAACATACCAAGATTCAGATTCAGTCCACACGAAGTATTTGTAAATAGAAAGTGTTTATTGTCAGGAGATTCTCAGATTCTCACCAGAGCGAGAGAGTGGGAGAGACAAAGAATGATTTTCTGCCGTTCGATCTTGTCCGCTTCCCCACACTCATTGATCCTCGCTCTATTGTCTCGGCTTCAGGCTTTCTTATTGGTGTTCTTCCAGTTTTCGCATTTCTATTATTTCCTTTATGCTTTTGGATTGCTTTTTATCGGAAACTTGTGGTATAAATCGGATTTGGAGTTGCGGAAGTACTTCCGAGGCACGGGTGACTGGCGCATCGAGGTTAGAACAACAGCTTACACCTCCTTGCGATTCCCCTCTTTCCCTCAGACTACCATCAGACCCCTACACACTTATCTCATGGACCGCTTTAAGTGGCTTTGATGATTTACTCACGGTCCATTTGTTAATAGATCGCTGCGCCCCTGTCTCCCGTGACGCCTTGAGGGAAGATGAACTCGCTGAATATCCTGTCCTCGCGAGTCATTGGCCAATCTTCCAGCTCTTCACGCCATAGGTCGCAGTCTCAAGGCGATAGCACACGTGCACCTCTACCGTCAGACTTCTCGAAACTCCGATCTTATAGCGAGGATAACTTTCGGTCCCTCGACCCCACTGAGAAGAGCTATAACGATGGACCGCCCGTGGGCGAAGATAGAGAGGGGGATGCCACATATGACTTAGATGAGAAGACGCCGTTACTGCATGAAGCTCACAAGAATGGCACGCTCACTGCTCGAAGTACTTGGCGACTGATTACCCAGCGGTTTTTCGATGCGATCACGGAAACCATCAAATTCATCCTATCTACGATCGCTGCACCCGGTGTGTATTTGGCTCAATGCTTCCAGGCCGACGATGGCCACTACTCGCTCCTTGCACCTGTCCGGAAATTGCGGCGCTCCTCTGCCGACCCAACGATCCGGTCGGCTAAAGGGGCCACCACCCGGGTAGAAGGTCGGCGTCGCAGTGGCTCCACCCGGAAGCTCCGACCTCAGGGCTCTCACGAATCCATTGTGTCAACAACCTCAGAGTCCGACACGGATCGACGGCATATCAAGAATCTCTCAAGCGGGAGGAACCGACCTACCAAGACAAAAGGCCACGATTCAGATCCAATCCCAGAAGGGGAAGAGCATGAGCACACGCCCCGTCGGTCTATACGAATCAAGCTCCATAATGAGGAATATCTCAAGAGACAGCGACAACGAAGATCCCAGAGTGCAGATTTAGGACATCCAATGCCCGAGGGCGTCTCTCGAGTCCAAGGGGCTGTTCACCTGGATAGCCTAAAGTCCCCAACCTCTCCCAACATCCATCGCATAACCAAGTACCCGCACTCTCCCACTCCACCGCGGCCACTCCTTCCACCACGAGTACCTTCATATACTGCACCTCCCCGCAATGCCAGAGCCCCGCAGAAGACCTTGGTGCTGGATCTCGATGAGACACTAATCCACTCGCTCGCCAAGGGTGGCCGGATGTCCAGTGGTCATATGGTCGAGGTTAAGCTTTCGATACCCACGACTACTTCGTTGTCCCCGGGTGGACCGCAAACGACACTGGGCCCTCAGCATCCCATTCTGTACTATGTCCATAAACGGCCACATTGCGATGAGTTCCTGCGCAAGGTCAGCAAGTGGTATAAGCTTGTCATCTTCACGGCTAGTGTTCAAGAGTATGCCGACCCTGTCATCGACTGGCTCGAGCAGGAAAGAAAATACTTCCAAGGCCGCTTATACCGACAACATTGCACATTTCGTAACGGGGCATACATCAAGGACCTGAGTTCTGTGGAACCGGATCTGAGCAAGGTCATGATTCTGGACAACAGCCCGATGAGTTATATTTTCCACGAAGGTAATAATCACGTTTATATATCTGGTGCGCTCGAGCTAATAACCATTGCCAGATAATGCGATTCCCATCGAAGGCTGGATAAACGATCCCACGGACAACGGTCTGCTCCACTTGGTTCCCATGCTCGAAGCTCTACAATATGTCACGGATGTCCGGGCTTTGCTGGCACTTCGCCGCGGTGAACTCGAATCATGATCGTTATCCGCGGTCATGTTCATGAATGCGCATGTAGGTGTATAAGGGTTTTGTGTTTTAGAAGCGATGTCCAACCTTCCGACATGAAAATAGGAAAAAAAAAAAAAAAAAGAAGAAGAATGGAGGGATTGGACACCGACAGACACGATATGCAAGCGTAGTTATTCATAATGGCATTCGATGTCTTGTTTTGTTACTAGGAATGGAATGGAGATCCGTACATATGACTTTAACTTTGCTTGATGATTCTAGTTACCTTAGTTAAATATGTATTTCGAGAAGCCTTTAGCCCTGGAGAAATTGTTCGTAGCTTAAAACCGAAGTTGGCTCGATGGCATTTCTGTGAGTACAACCAAATATCCATAAGATGGCAGTAACCTTTCACTCCCCATCTGATACTCGTGTCATGAATGTCATGAACAGGAAGCTTGCTCGCCCATCCAGCAGTGATACAAAGAACATTATGACCGCTCTGTGTCCTCCCCAAAGGCACCGACGCAGCAGTGATCAAATCCCACTAGCCATTTGAGCTCGCAATAATCTCACGAAATCCGCCAGGAAAGGCTCTAACAACCAAATCATCAACAAGATCAAATACCCAGCCTCCTGCGGGCCAATAGCAAAGTAATCAGTCGGTGTATCGCGACTGATAACCTCCCAGGGCCCCAAAGCACGACCGGTACGTGTATCGATTCGAACGACAGAAAATCCGCTTCGGGCTGTTGCTGTAGTATTTTACTATCTTCAACCTGTTGACCCCAAGCAATAACCCATGTCATTATTTGCGGCCGTTGTATCCCGTTGAATGTTAGCCATCTGTGAAGGGTGCGACACAACTATCTGAAACACAAAAGTATGTGGGAGTCGTTGTCATATAAATATGGCAGATACGCTGGGCCATTTCTTTTGCAACACTTCGAAGTGAATTGAGTTGGTTTCCTCGGAAACAAGTGGTCGATATATGATTGGTAATACAATTCTTGGCTGCATTGTGCCTAGCCTTGGAGGTTGTCATTCCTGTACAATGTGCTTCGTAATGCTGCCTTGGCATAACTGCTGTTAAAGCGAGACAGAGCGCGGTTTTACTAGCAGCACTCCCGACACTGAAGCCTGCATCGAAATAACAGGTATAGAAATCGAGTCATCCTGGAAATAAGGCGCGCTCAGTCGTTTCTGCCTTCATATTGTTGGATCTGAGCCATGAGTGCGCCTGTTTCAGGAGGCGTCGTAGGGCGCTGACCTAAAGTCTTAGCGTGGCGGGCTGTTTTTGACTTCTGTTGAGGCTTCTGTCTCAGATTCATAAGGCTTTCCCTTCCCCAGGGTTAAACTCTTCGAATGGAGCATAATATATGCAATGGACTATTTAGCTGATTTTGACTAAATGTGATACATCACAGACAGGCTTCCAATGTTGTGGATTTCCTCCAGGGCTCCTTGCTGATTATATACCTACGGTCTGTCAATTTATGCTTTGTCCGGGTGCTTACTGAGTGGGTCACAGTGTAATAATTTGATTGGCAGAACCAGCCTGAACTACAATGGTCAAAAGTTAAAAATCAAGATGGGACCCACCTGGCACTCCAATGGTGAAAGTAACCTCCTTGGCCATGACGTACAATAAGCAGCCTGCATGATGCTAAGCGGTGATAGGAGATAATTAGTACATATCTGTAGAACTAGCCTCCTTGGCAGTTAAGGCGCCAGTTTTGGGGGCTTTAACATTGCCGAGGAAGAGCCGGGGACGAATAATATGTCCTTCATCTCTTATCATTCTGGGCGCTTAAGCTAGAAGGTTTCCAGGTGCGAACCCAGATGATAGTTTCAACGGCCAATCGGCAAATTGTTCATCCAGAGTGCGTTCTTGGTATCCAAGCCATGGACCACAACGGGATTCGATTCCGGCCTCTCCTCCTACCGGGGCTCAAGTGGCGCTGTTTCTGTAAGGTTACATGCACGACCAGCCATCCCTATGGTACATTTCGCCTACTCTTGGATACGACTAGAGAACTGTGCAAGGTCTGGCAACATATGTCGAGGGGCGCGAGTCTTCTCCATTTTCTCCGGTTGATCTTTCCCCATTGTGCATAATTTATAGTGGGGTATATAAGGACGATGTCTATCCGCAGGCGGACCGCATACCGGCGTCGCGCCGAAGACCAAAGGTTACGATTTAATGAGAATGGCACATTCCAAATATCGGTTTTTAGTGACTTGCATTTTGCTGAAGGTACGATGGCAGACTTGAACTATTGTTTCGGGATACTAACTGTATTCAAAGATGACGAAGAGGACAACAAGACTACAGGGGTGATGAGAAGCGTTCTTTCTTCAGAAGAAGCGCAACTCGTGGTACTCAATGGAGATTTAATCTCTGGCGAGGCAACACAAAGCTCCAACTCCAGTCTTTACGTTGATCGGGTTGTTGCACCACTAGTCGACTACGATTTACCATGGGCATCAACTTATGGGAATCATGACAGCGAGCTTAACCTTGATCCCGAAGAGATGTTCCGTCGGGAGACACAGTATCGGAATAGCTTAACCCAGAGAAAGGTTCTGGACTCCGCTGCCGGCATCACGAACTATTACCTGCCAATATTTCCACATGAGGTTTCGAATGACAGTATCCCCGTATTTATCTTGTGGTTCTTTGACAGTCAAGGTGGTCACTATCCTTTGACAGAGAATAATGATGGCAAAGCAATCGAGCGACAGAATTGGGTAGATGACACAGTGAGTGCCACGGCATTGATGAAACCCTAGGGCTCCCACAGTTTCTCATGCCTGATCCGATGATTTGGGAGTTAAGTGTTCACATACTGACCTATTACAGGTTATTGAATGGTTTGTAAGAGCCAATGCAAACTTAACATCCACCTATGGGCAGACGATCCCATCTCTAGCCTTCGTCCATATCCCAGTTCATGCAATGCGTGCTTTCCAGAAAACTGGCGTTAGCCCGACCAGCGAACCAGGAATCAACGGAGAAAGAGTCCAGCATCAAGGCTATAAACCCGATTCTGACTACCATTACCAAGACTTCCCATTTATAAATGCTCTGCTGAACACCACGGGGCTGGCGGCGACTTTTAGTGGCCATGATCACGATAATGACTGGTATGGATGGCACTACGCTAGATAATTTGTTCTCAATTTGAGGCAAAACCCAGAAAGAGTTCACTTGGCTAATCCTTCTCATTTTGATAGGTGCTTCAAGTGGGATAGTAAGCTCCCTGATTCCAATATGACGGGGAATGGTGTGAGCATGTGCTACGGCCGGCATACAGGATATGGAGGGTATGGCGAATGGGCGCGTGGTGGAAGGCAGATTTTGTTGGATGAGCGGTTGCGTGGGGATGATATCCGGACATGGATTCGGATGGAAGATGGGTCGATTTCAGGTGATGTTCATCTCAATGCGACGTACGGCCAAGATCAATATGGATTGGCGGAGAGGAGTATCATCAACGGGCAAAATGGTGGTCCTTCTCTATGCTTGGGTGTTATTTATTTGTGGATATTTGTATTTTCTGGGCTTATATCTGGGTATCATTTATGGTGAATGATTCGATTTGATTCTGTCAATAAAAGTATGCAGGGACCATTAGTCTGTTGAGTTGAAGGACCGTCCACGGGTTGCTTTCAGGAAATGTTGGAGTGACACAGTTCACCTTGCCTTGGAGATGATTGGCAAGGCCGGGAAACTCGAGCATGATGTGAGAGAAAATAGATATTGTAGCGAAGCTCTTGAAATTGAGATGTAGTCGATTTGGGGCCGAATGGCTGGCATTAGATGTGTAGTATTTCGTACCTGGTGCGTTAGCTGATAAGCGCAAATCATTGTTATTTGAAAAATGCTGTTGTCTGTTGAATACAGTAGCAATTCGGCCGTCATGTTTCACAAGTGTTCGCCCCTAGCTCGCATAAATCTGTAAGTTGTGATCGCTGATCCCCCTATGACAACCAGCCGTTTTGCCTCCGTCTTCCAGGGGATATCACAACAAGGTACTCCGCACAACATGGGTTACAACATATACAGACAAATGGTCTGGACGTCGAAACAAAAGAAACCCCTGACTTTTCCTTAGTGGAACTGAAATAGCTCATAGCCCTTTCGATCAAAAAAAGAGAACTGGCTCTCCCGTCTCTGACGTCAGCGCCCCTGGACCCACTATTTCTGGTGATTTTCCCAATGCGGTTATCTGAAAACGGATATTTCAAGAGAGATTGCGAGTAAATAAATGACTTGAGGAAAAAGAAATATATTATCTCGAGCTAGGAGATTAATCCCTTGGCAAAAGAGGGACATACATAAGCTGATGCGAAACATGATATACTTAATGTGTTGTACTTTGTAAGTGGATAAATCATTGAATCTCAAAAGCCAAGAACTCCAAGAAAGTCCAAGTTCCTTGGTTGGATCCGTTAAATTGCTTGTCTTACACGCGTCTGGCTTGGCATCTGCGTGGAGAGTGGGGAAACTAAAAGCCCTAACCCATCCGAAAACAAAAAGTCCATATATCATTCGACATCATCTGTCGATCTCTCGGTCTGTCGCTTTCACCCGCTCTATCCTTCAAGAATATGATTATTTCGATCGAGTACTTATCCTGTAGTACTTATCCTGCCCAATTATGAACTGTTTAACTGTACAGTATACGTATACAATCGATTTCGGCCTATATTCGGCTCAGCCGGTGGCAACATGATAGATCTACTGGTTGATCGTCGGGTCTTTGCAGGGCATCAGCAAAAGCTTGCAATTTCTCTCAATCCCACAGAAAAGTGGAGAAGGCCCTGAAAACTATTTTTAATATGGAACTTTTGGGTTGGGGGTCTTCTGCCCATACATCATTGCGTCGCATCCCCAACCTCCGAAACCCCCTTTGACAAGCAAGGTCTCGCCCGCTTTTCAATCTGAATCGCAACTGTTTCTCGTTTTACATCGATACTATCTATGATTGATCCAAGCCGAAATGCGCTTGTCCGGAACCTGGTCTATTCTTAATGGCCTCATCGCAACACTCCTCTTTTCAACGTTAACGCCTGCAATCGAATTAGACCTCAACGATGAACGTACGTCATGAATACTCGAACCTAATTTCCGATAAAAGGTGTCACCGGACTGACTTCTCTATCACTGGACAGAATCAATCAAAGATGCCGCAAGTACGAGTGCTTACTCCATGATGGGATGGTATGCCGGCAACCAAACTGGACAAATCCCTGGCTCTTTCCCTGAAAAATGGTGGGAAGGATCTGCTCTTTTCCTCGCCCTGCTTCAGTACTGGCACTTTACGGGCGACACGACCTATAACTCTTTGATGAGCGAAGGAATGCAATGGCAATCGGGTGAAGATGGTGACTACATGCCCAGCAATTACAGTAGCTACCTGGTGAGCATATATCGATTCAAAAAAAAAAAAAAAAAAATATTGTGAAGGATAACTAGTTCTCTAACTATTCTCGGATCTCTAGGGAAATGATGACCAAATGTTCTGGGGTCTCGCAGCCATGATGGCCGCCGAGCTGAAATTCCCTGATGTCGAGGACGGATTCTCGTGGCTTTCACTCGCACAGGGTGTATTTAACACCCAGACCGCTCGATGGGATACAACAACTTGTGGTGGTGGTCTGCGTTGGCAGCTCTTCCCTTACCAATCGGGATATACTATGAAGAACTCCGTATCAAATGGCGGTCTGTTCCAACTCGCTGCGCGCCTCGCCCGCTACACGGATGATGATAAGTACTCAAAATGGGCCGAGAAGATTTGGGACTGGTCTACTTCCTCACCGCTAGTGAACAACAAGACCTGGAACGTTGCCGATTCAACGGAAATGGAAAATGACTGCGCCGACTCTGGTAATTACCAGTGGACCTACAACTACGGAGCATACCTGATGGGTGCTGTCTATATGTATAACTATGTGAGTGGGAGTCTCGATATCTGTTATTCACCATTACACGCCCAAATCTTCTATATGCAGATGCTAACACTCATATACAGACAAATGGAGACGAAAAGTGGAAGAAACCAGTAGACGGCCTCCTCGGCAAAACCCTAAAGACATTCTTCCCGAATGGGGATGTTATCGAAGATGTCACCTGCGAGCCTATCAAAAAGTGCAATTTCAACGAGATCCTCTTCAAAGGCCTCACCTCGTCATGGCTCGCATTCACAACACTTTTAGCTCCCGAGACCGCAGCACAGATCAAGCCCAAACTCGCCAGTTCCGCAGAAGCCGCCGCAAAGTCCTGCACGGGAAACAACAACGACACTTGTGGTATCACGTGGTATCAGAACAAGTGGGACGGGACAACTGGTATGGAGCAAGAGATTAGCGCAACGAATATCTTCCTGGCGAATTTGATCAACTTTAACACCGGCTCTTTTGGGCCTGTCACCTCCAAGACAGGTGGAAACAGCAGCAGTGATCCCAATGCGGGCTCAGAAAATGATGATGAGAACAAGCTGAAGCCTATTACGACCGGGGATAAGGCCGGCGCCAGTATTTTGACATTGATTTTTGTATTTGGTTGGGCTGGTGCTATGGCTTTCATGATGCTGGGTGGTTAACCTGGCGGTATATTTTATGTTTTTAGTTGGCGTTGGTTTTAGAGGAGTTGGATCCGAGGGGGACTCGCTAGTGTTTGCACATACTATCTCAAAATCACATTTACTCCCCTACAACGATATATGATACCGGTCTGCTTGGAAGGGTTCAATGCTGTTTGTTTGGTTAGATGCGCTGTATTTACCGTAAAACGTAAGATCTCTGATGAAGTACAGAAGGACGGATAGGAGGGGCGAACCGTCTGATTCATGATGCGCCGCATCCATACTATTGAGTAGGAGAAAAGAACTTGTCAACTTAACGTGCCAATCCCCCGCTTATCTTGTACCCATCTACTCCAGCTTCGTAGCAAGAGATCAGGGGAAGATTGTTCCTAGTGCCCACTGAGTGCACCATGACGGAGTCCACCACGTCATTGCGCGCCGGGCAACATAGACTTATTTCACATCGAACCCGTTCGTTGAAGCTAGTTCATGTATTTGGTTAGTTTGACTGCGATGCTGAGACCGATAACACCGGCCCTGTTGAATTACTCTTAGTAGATAGGAAAAAAGAGGGTAGATTTGAATCTCACCCGATGATAACATGGCGTTGAGTCATGTTAATGAATTTTCTTTTTATTTCCAAGCTACGATTCTTGTTGAATTTGAATCTGAGATATAATTGTCTATTTATTCCAATGTTGGGTTGAGTGAGTCATCCAAATTCTTCCCCTGGGCTGACATAGGAAATTCACCCCAAATAGTCATATTGAGGAATTGTGGCTGTTGGATAATAAGAGCAGAAATGCCAAGACATTGGATACTAAAATACCTACATAACGATGTTGTAGGCATAGTTGTAAGCTAGAGGGGGTATATTATGGACTGTGTAGTAGTGGGCTTATGTGATATTGTGATATAATTTAGAAAGCACACATGAAATAAGGAAGAAATTCACAATGAAAACACTCGTCTCAAAGTTATATACTCCGTACGTTTACAACATAGCCATTGTTGTTGGTTCAGCCTTCACCTGGGCAACTACCACGCGTGTTGAGCGCACGCGAAAGCGGTGTGGATCCGAATGGATTCGCCTTCGACCCCATCAAGTCACCTACGCGTCACAGCACGTCCAGAATATGGTCGCAATCACAAGGGCAGACAGACAGCCAGACGCTGTATACGAGGAAAGCAATCATGTAGATGAAACTACAAGTCTCCTAGCGTCCAGCAAGACCAAGTATGCTGACGCGCCCACATCAGACACTCTGGACAGTTCGTCAGGGTCAGATGGCGACAATGATGGCAATGACGGCAATGACGACAATGACGATGAGAAAAAGCCCTTGCCCATAGCCCAAATCCTGTTGCTCTGCTATGCGCGCGCAGTCGAGCCCCTAGCCTTCTTCTCCATCTTCCCCTATGTCAGCCAGATGGTGCAGGACAACGGGGGGTTGGCGGACTCGGACGTCGGCTTCTACAGCGGACTGATCGAGTCGATGTTTTCCCTAACGCAGGCCATCGTCATGATATTCTGGGGACGAGCAGCCGATCGACTCGGCCGCAAGCCCGTCCTGGTCTCCTCCTTGTTTGGTGTGACTGTGGCGACAAGCCTCTTTGGCCTGGCAAAGACCATACCACAGATGATCATGTTTAGGTGTCTCGCTGGTGTCTTTGCTGGGACCATCGTCACCATCCGCACGATGGTGGCCGAGCACAGCACGCCCAGTACCCAGGCCCGGGCGTTTAGCTGGTTCGCCTTCAGCGGGAACCTGGGTATTTTCCTGGGGCCTTTACTGGGCGGTGCACTTGCTGACCCAGTAAGACAGTACCCTGGTGTTTTTGGGACTGTCCACTTCTTCGAAAAATACCCCTACGCGCTCTCCAGCTTGGTGGTGGCGTTCGTGGGAGCCACCGCTGCCGTGTCTAGCGCCTGCTTTGTCGAAGAGACGTTGAAAAAGGAGCCGGTTACGGTAGGCCACGATGGCGCGGAGGCAGCATCCGATGCCCCGACCCAGAGCAGCGATCTATCCACATGGCAGCTCCTCAAATCGCCGGGGGTTGGTATGGTCCTATACGTGTACGGGCATATCATGGTTCTCGCCTTCGCTTTCACAGCCATTATTCCCGTCTTTTGGTTCACTCCCGTACACCTCGGAGGGTATGGCTTTACGCCTCTGCAAATTTCGCTGATGATGGGTCTAAATGGTGCCGCACAAGCTACATGGCTCCTCCTGGTGTTCCCCCCACTGCAGAAGAAGATAGGGTCAAATGGAGTGATACGTCTCTGCGCCACTGCCTATCCATTATTCTTCCTGTGCTGCCCCCTTGGCAATGTACTCCTGCGGATGGGCACAGATGGATCTGTTAAAGCCTTTTGGATTCTCTTGCCGACCGCTCTGGCGATCGGCTGTGGAGTCAGCATGAGCTTCACGGCGATTCAGCTCGTCCTGAACGACGTCGCACCGTTCCCGAAGGTACTGGGCACCCTGAATGCGCTGGCGCTGACTGGTGTTAGCGCGTTGAGAGCCTTCTGTCCTGCCCTCTTCACCACCCTCTTTGCTTTGGGGGCGAGGACACAGCTGGCTGGTGGCTATGCCATCTGGATACTCATGCTCATAATTGCTTCGGGTTTATCCGTTGCAGCAAAATATCTGCCAGAGCCCGAGGCCGCCGGCAAGCGCCGAAACAGCCAAGCAAGGCGATGATGTTTTGGATTAGATGAATTCTCAGCGTGATCAAGACTGTCCCAGCGCACCTTTTGGAGGAGGGCCGCTTTGTTGGCATGGGATCTATAAAATTTCCAATTCTATCTGAAATTCGTTTCCTGTGGTAAGTTTAACTGCAGCCCACGGGTATATTACATGGGTCTATCCATGGATGTCAACTATAAAAAACGCACAGGGTTCATATTTGAGTGAAGATAGGTTCCTTATAACAGAGTGCATTTTCATTTTCGGACTTTTACTGCTCAATCTCTCACCTAGACAAATTTGAATTCCATTTCTGCCTCATACCAACTCTTCAGGACCTCCCTGTTATACTAAATAGTCCTTCCGATTAGAGATTTGTACAAGCGGTGCAAGGAGTAGACACCTTTGTCCGTGGCCTTATATGGGTTCTTGGTATCGGGGTTTATTCGTTTCAATCTCGAGTCCCACGGGATAATTTCAATCTCAGATCCCTGGTGAACTTGATATATCGAGGATCATTCATAACCCCCTCGAATCGGGCTCCTCAGCAGCCTGACCTGAGCTTAAAAGTATTTTACGTATCTTCGTCACTTGCGTCTATCATCGTCGATCAATCTACGATGTACGTAAGGCTAAACAATGTCTTTCAGAATGGCCTGATGTTATGGAAGGTAGCCAACTCATGGCATGTAAGGGACTTTCAGACGATCGATCCAAATCCACCGAGAGAATGTACCAGCCAAGTATCATGTTCTATTTTTGTAGTTCTGGTAGCAAGATATTCAGATATTTAACGGTTTCTTTACAGCGACTATACCTGGACTCCTTTCGCTCGAACGCACATCCGAAGCTTGTTAATACGTATATGTACCCATTTTATCAGACTCTTACAATCCACCTTCCTTCCCTTCCATAGATCCAACACTTCTACAATATCATCATATGGTACTTTGTTACTCGAAAGTCACGTACTAGCTCGTAGATTCAAACGGTTATGAGCCTGGAGATTCGCTATTGATCTGAGTTCGCAACCGGTCAATATCCTCGGTACTCCGTACATATGTACCTAGGTAGTTATCTAGGCCCATATGTACGCAACACAGGGGATGCGCCAAGCCGGGTACATCCGGGTAGCCAACAAAAATGACAGTATCCACACCTCCGCGAGGTCCGGAGAATTGCCTATTTAGGATGTATGAATAACCTCAGGTCCACAAATTGTTGCCGCCATTGAACCTGTCAGGGTAGCAGGCATTGATTTCCACGCAGAGCTTTCTGCTAGGCGACCATTTTGGGATGAGACGAAAATCGGGCGGTGTCTGCTTGTCTGCTGTCCCAACAGATTTTCATCAACAACTCTCTCTTCTCCACATACTCTACAGATCCTACGAGTGAAGGAAAAAGCTGTGCTCCAGTACGGAGCACTGTCATGCGATACTGCCACAAGGCGGTGTACTAGGCGATATCGGACTTCCCGATTTGGAAAATACGAAGTTTAAACGAAACTTTCTCTTGACTTTTCTTTTCTTTATCGTTGCTGGGAATCATCACTTCTATTGTCCTCTATGACTTGGACTTACTAGGGAAAAAATATGATTCAGGTACATGGTATCACCAGCGCCAGTGAAGCACCTCATGTCTCCGAAAAAGATGCAGCGCTAGCGGTGGTGAGCGATGTAGCCCAGGAAATTGATCCAGTGGTCGAAAAAAGGGTTCTCCGAAAGATCGACTTGTATTTAATGCCTGCGATGCTCATAGGTCAGTTGTAGGAATAAGGCTGAGGGGACTGTTGACTGACCCAATACACAGGATATGGAATGGTGTACTATGACAAGGCAATCCTAGGCAGTGCTGCCCTCTTTGGTATGACAACCGACTTGGAATTATCGGTGAAAGACTATTCCACTTCTCCCCCGACAGTTGACACTTCCCGGCTCAGTTGGGCAACGTCAATCTTTTATTTTGGAATGCTTGCGGGTCTCTACCCAATGACATTTGTTCTTCAAAGGTTCAACATTCGAACCGTCCTGGGCCCGGTTGTTCTTCTTTGGGCTGTGATCTGTGCCGCCACTGCCGGTGTGACAACCTGGCAAGGACTCTATGTACAACGATTCTTCCTTGGTTGGTCTTCCTTGGCGGTTTGACTGGCCTTCTATCTGACCAGATATAGGCTTCATTGAAAGTGTCATCCCCACGGGCTTCATGACTATAGTCAGTGGGTACTACACTCAAGAAGAACAAGCTCTCAGACAGGCTTGGTGGTTTTCAGGTACTGGTTGGTTTACAATCATTGGCAGCGCCCTGAATTACGGGTTTGGTCAGATTACATCCGGAGCTTTGAAAAGATGGCAGTATATTTATATTCTTGCTGGCGCTCTTACCTTCTTATTTGGCCTGTGGTGTTGCACTATGCCGAACTCTCCAGTCTCAGCCTGGTTCTTGACCCCGGAAGAACGAATGGTTGCTGTGGAAAGACTGCGAAAGGGACAAACCGGTGTGAGGTGTCAGAAGATAAAGCTTGACCAGATCAAAGAATGTTTGACCGATGTCAAGATCTATCTAGTGGCTATCATGATGGCAGCGGCGTGAGTCCCCCCCCCCCTTCGGTAGTCTTGCTACCAAATAGAGAACGTAGTCTAACGATGATCTCTGCAGGTATACCATCAACGGTGCCATCTCTGGGTTTGGGCCATTGATTGTGTCAACCTTCGGCTATGACACTCTTGATTCGATCCTGTTCCAGTTTCCCGTCGGAGGCGTTTGTGTCATTTTCATTCCACTCTGTGGCTACATTTCTACTATCGTGCCCAACGTTCGCATACCTATGCTTATTGCCTGCTGCTTGCCTGTTATTGCAGGTTGTGTGATGATCTGGAAATCCCAATGGGGATATCGTCCCGTCACGCCAGTTGTTGGTTATGCGTTGACTGGCTTCTTTGGACCAGTGGTTAGTTTGATTATCACAACTGGAGCCTGCAACGTTGCGGGAGCTACAAAGAAGACCGTCATGGCGGCAACTGTGTTTGTGGCGTACACTGTCGGCAACATTATCGGGCCTCAGTTAGTAAAGAGCGACACCAAGGCACAGCATTATCCAGAATTGTGGACGGGTATGATCATTTGGTAAGTTTCTGTCTGCCTTTTGTTTTATGATTCTCCTTCTAACAAAGCATACTTAGCTACTGCATCACAATAGCCGCCGCGGTTGCGCTGTACCTGGTGCTTCGCCGGGAAAATCGAATCAGGGAAAAATTGGACTTGGATGAGGTGCAGCGAGACAAGATTGCATTTGACGATCTTACCGACAAACAGAACCCCTTCTTCCGCTATGCTTTATAGTGGTTTAGGGAGCTGACCTTTTTCTGTTTATAACGACCAAGCCTTATAGGCGTCAAGTCAATGCTTTTGGCGATATATGATGATCCCCTTCATCAAAGATTCGGTCATCGCTTCCGACACGGAATCTTAAAGATTCCGTTGAGTGGAACCCCGCAACCCCATATATTAGTAAATACATTTGTTCTCGCCTGGAAAACGGGTTTATATTCTTGTTCCAATTCATAATGGAAGATCCTAAGCAGTCTCCTGCGGTCGCACTCTTTGGTGATGAAGTTATATTTAGGGATCCCCGATATGAAGTAACTTGGGAACCCGTCGATCCTGAAAACCCACGGACATGGTCGGTGTGGTATCGTGGGTTTATTGTGGCATCGATGTCATTTTCAACTACTATTGTGTGAGTATTGTTATAAGTCTCCGGTCTCGTCTCATCCTATCTGTGTAGTTTTAAATACCTTGATTAACCCTGGTTCACGCAGAGTGATATACACGACAATGTACACCTCAGGTGTCGAAGGCATACAAAAAGAATTCAACATCTCATCAAAACTAATCGTACTCCTTGGTCTTACCACCAATCTTTTCGGGTTGGCACTAGGATCGGTTGTTCTTTCGTCCTTGTCAGAAATCTATGGTCGACGTCCTGTGTATCTCGTCTCTGTTCTCTTATTTGGTTTGTTGACACTACCTGTCGCGTTGGCGAATAACATAGAAGCCGTTTTGATCAGTCGCTTTTTTGGGGGATTCTTCGGCGGAACTATGATTGCCAGTGCGCCAGGCAGTGTCACTGATGTGACGGATGATCAGTATCGTGCTCTGGCACTGAGCTGCTGGAGCTTAGGTACCATGAATGGACCTGTCCTTGGTTAGTGTCTCTTTCGGCGTAATATTTGATTCATTTCATTTTCTGACTTCTCTTGGGTATAACAGGTCCTATCATTGGTGGCTTTGTTTACCAATACCTTGGCTGGCGCTGGCTCAATTGGCTTGTTTTGATATGCAGCGGCATCTCACTCTGTCTAATGTTTCTTGTGAAAGAGACTTATTCACCTGCTCTTCTTCGACAAAAAACCAAAAAGAGGCAGAAGTTGACTGGAGACCGTCGATGGTGGTGCCGCTTCGACCACGAGGAGACCGGGTTGCAAGTGTTGAAGACCAATTTGATTCGACCTCTACGTATGGCAGTGCTTGAGCCAATTTGGTAAGTGAAAACGCTTATATCGATTTTTGATACGGAAATTGTTTGATATGGAAATCGCTGATTGAAATAATCAAAAGCATTTTCTGGAATTTATACGTTGGGGTTGTTTATTCCGTGCTGTTTCTATGCTTTGTTGCATATCCAATTGTCTTTAGAGGAGCACGAGGTTGGACCCCAGGCTTAGCTGGACTGAGTTACTGCGGCATAGGCACAGGCACAGCCGTCGCTGTCGGTCTAGAGCCCTTGATCCGAAAAATCATTGCTTTGCACCCTCACGATCCGATTACCAATCGGCCAGCTCCAGAGGCAGCAGTGATCGCTGTCTGCATTGGCAGCATACTGATACCGATTGGAGAGTTCTGGTTTTCTTGGACCGCACAACCATCAGTACACTGGATCCTTCCCATTTTGGCCGGTATTCCTTTTGGATTGGGAAATGGGTTGGTATTCATCTACGCAACAAATTACATGGCCGGCAGCTATACCGTCTACGCTGCGTCCGCCCTAGCAGGGAACTCGATTGTGCGATACGGTCTTGCGGGAGTTTTGCCACTTGCGGGTGAGAAAATGTACAGCACTCTTGGAGCAAATTGGGCTGGGACGATGTTGGCACTGATTGAGGTTATACTCATTCCGATCCCGTTTATATTTTATAAGTACGGCCATCATATTCGATTACGAAGCCCGATGATCGTCAAGAGGGATATGGATAGCTCATGATATATCTATATTCTTTTCCAAGAGCGATGGTGGACAGGTTATAGTAGTCAAAGTGATTGGATCCATTCCACCTGTGGCTGCTCAAGGCCTAAGGCCAAATTATAGAGTCTTGAGTTCCAATTCCTCTAGCTATGCGCAAACAATCTTCCATTCATAATTAAAAAAAGGATTGACTTGCATAGCCAACTACGAATTCCAAGCCGAAGGAACATGTGAATCCAGATCGCTCACAAATAATTCCTGTAGCCACTCTATTCCACCATCTATCATTTCCCCAGGTAACCAGGCATTCTGATCTGAGTCTATTATATCCACTCCTAGACTAGACAATGAAGCCGAGAGAATCCCCGTGCTAGGGTCTGTATCACCCGGAAGACAAGGCTCCATTCCCACTGTTTCTGCACCAACTTCAACACCAGAGTGCTGTTCACGACGGTGATCTCTTGGTGGGTGGTGACTGGACACATGGGTCGGTGTGTGTCTCTCTTCAAAAGGAAAACCGTTTGTCATAGAAGGACTTTCGCCTAGATCCATGACTTGATGGATTTGTGTTTGGCGAGAGGAAAAAGGCAACGTTGAATCTGCTTCAAGGCAATTCGAACCCGATAGGGTAAATTGCACTTCCCGTCGCGGTGCGTTATCGCACGTCTTCGGTGATTCATGAGATAAATGGTGCGATGAAGTCATGGGTCGTGATGAAGACGACTGTTGATTGTTGTTCCCCAAGCTTTCGGTTAGACGGAACACTGGATTCATGATTGCTTCAGCCATTTGGTTCAGCTTCCAGACAGCCCGGGCCATTCTGCCTGAGACCCAGGTTTTGCGGCAGTGTTTCTTTAGTGATCGCGCGGCTTCCAATGTCAATTCCCCGTACGTATGTTTGAAAGAGCTTTGTTTGATGATCAACCCGAGCGCGATGATAGTAGCACTGGTTAGGTAGTGCAGAAACGGAAATGTGTACTTTGGATGATCTTCAGGCACATTGCTGAAGTCTTGGATTATGCTCTGGGCTAGACGCATACAGATCACTTCGTTTCCAACGGCTTCTGGTGCTGGTAAAGATGGAGCTCCTTTACGCTGAAGCATTGGCTTTCTGATCAGAAGGTAAAGTGACGACCATCTCTGTTTGGACAGTTAGTTCATGCCATTTCAAGAAGGCTTTGCCATGGGGATAATGAAAGACCATACAATCCGCATCATCAATTGTTGCTTGATCTGCCACCACGCTAATCCTCTTGCTTTGTAGCTTGCCGGTCGTTGCGGGTCATAGGAAAATTCCGGTTGAAGATCAGTTTGGGATTGTGTTATGAGGAGTTCCAAATATTCTTTGAGAAATGGACTTGGGGTTGAGTCCGACGTTGAAGCACCGTACAGAGCTTCCCAGACTTTGCCTATCACCTTCGAGTAGCTAGCCATAGCAATGAGATATGGCACTGTAGTGGGAGAGTTTCCAGTACCAGTATCCTCGGGCTGCAGCAGATGAGAGGTTCCTCGGTGTTTGCTAAGCCACTCATCACTCATACTTCGAGGAAGGCCAATGTCAACGTTCAAGTCCTGAATGAGGAATGGACGACCAGTCTCAATCGCTAATCTTCTGTCCATGAGATATATACACCACCAGAGACGACGAGCCATTTCACTTTCAAAAGGGTTCATGGCGTCCACCACCTGATGACGTTGCAGTCCGATGTGGTGCGAATGAGATATTGAAAGAGCTAAGAGCTTTTCCGCTGGTCCATGTGAATCAAGTCGAAACAGATAGATAACCTACACGCCATGACATTGTGTTAGCGAAAATGATCCACAATAGAAGACCCATTCCCGACCTTACCATCAACAGAATATTTTGTAGCAAGAGTATCTGATCGGTACACTCACTGAAGACATCCAAGAGATCTCCAAATACGTCTCTCGCCGCTCGGTACAGGCTCCAACCGGCAGAGTAGTGCCCTTGCTGGCCATCCACGCGTGAAGATTCGACGCATGTACCATTAGCAAGACACAGCAGGACACACGCAAAAGTAAATCTCCACTCGCCACGAGAGTAATGACTTGCGCTGGGGACGAGGAAGCTTTCCCACAGACTTTCATATGCTTCCCACACTGAAGGCAAGTGCAAAAAAGGAACTAGAATATGAACTTCATCACAAAAGGTCTTCATAGCACGGTCCCATTGTACGCGATCTGGTACTATCTTATGGGAGTCTAGAGCTTGATATACATAGCTCTTGGTTTGTTGTCGGTGGCTTCCCTTTGGCGATGATTGCGGGGATGGCGTTAAGTGGGAGGAAAAAGAGTGATTGGGCGATTCAGATCGAAGTCTAGCATATCTCACGCCCATCTGCTCTAGCCTGCCTTCCACAACGGTTATGTTGTGTGCTAGAGATGTCTCGCCGGAGAACGGTGTTATACTCTCATCTGGCAATCCTTTATACCTATTTTGATCTTCAGAGGCATCTTCCTGATGACTTCTAGTGTGCAATCCTGGGGACCTTGAAGTGTTCAGGTCGCACTTATCTTGAGAGTCTCTGAGTCTTGACTTTTCTTGTCTGGATCATCGTCAGCACACCTTGTGATAGCATGGGATTATAACTGGTTCAAATCAAACCTCTGGCCTGCAAAATCATGACCGGTCTTCCGCCATCTTCCTCTCATGTCGGTCCCATTTTGCTGGCAATCTCGTCTTTTTGAAATGCAAGCTCTGCAAGGAACATTGCCATCGCACTGTCCAGGGGTACGCTCAGCGTTGTCCATTACCACGTCTTTTATTAAACAAGTTCAGCACGACTTACTTTAATTTTCCGGCGCTTACACTGACCACTACATTTGAAATGGGTTCTTTAGTATATCGATCACCGGAAGTTTCAATTGCAACCTTGGAATGCCCACCATGCTTTGGACGCATATTTCGCTCGTTTTGCATGTTTCTCACGCTCAATAAAAGAACCGGCAGATTCCACCATCTTTATGACGGAAATACTTGCTGGGGTGGTACGTTAGGGACGAACGGAATTATCGAGTGGAGAACTCAGGGGACGGAATCTTCGGAATTTTAATTCTTGGCATATGATGAGGAGTAAGATTGCACCAAATAGCAGTTTCGATACGGGGAGAGTTATATAGCCCTTAATGGAATGGCCCTGGATTTCTGTACTCTATATGGCAGACTCGTAATGTGCAATCCAAATAAAACAAAGGGCAAGGCCGTCTACAAAACCATTCATAGTTGATTAGGTTGTCTTCCAGTTCCTAACCTCATACTCATACCCCGTTGCACCTCGAGTTCAATATAACCAATTGTACGCTCCATGTTCAAGACCGTCTAATATGATAGTCAACTTCCGAGGCTCTGTTGATTGGATTTTCCGGTCCTCCAAGACTCTGGAGTTGAGAATCCTGTTGGTGGGAGACGATGATTCCGGAAAGACACTTTGCTACACCAATGGACCACTAGAAATTTGTTGATCTGTCTCCAAATTATATGGGTGGATTTGAGGTTCAGACTGTCGAATATCCACAAAAATGCCGATGGGCCATCTGGGATATCACACGTAAGTGGCTAACTTCCCATTCTCCTCTTTCAGTTATTTCCAGCAATGCGCCTAAAGCAAAAGCCCAGGTAGTTCGGATCCGATCAGAAAGCTGCTATATATCTACTTCCAACAACAGCTGTTCTATATGCTCATGACTGTGATCGGCACTTGAATGATGCTATCCCCTCCGTCCATTATTACATCGGGGTTATGCTCGAGAGAAAATGTAGTTTACTTTATATTGTCCCAAATAAACAGGACAAGCCACCCCCAGAAAATTTCCAAGGACTTGCTCATGACCTGCGCGAGCAGTATAACCTGGAGCTAGCCCGGTATGAGGGTCAAATTTGTTGGAAAGTCCCGGGCTTTAAGATCAGTGCCAAAAGTGGAGAGGGGGTTTGGGAAATACTCGATGAAATTTATGGTGAGCTTTGAGTGTAGACCAATTTGTTTGTATCTCACCAGATAACATGGCTCGCCGTATACATCATCTTGAGCCACCTAGTCCTACAATTTGCTATCCGGTGCAGTCCACCAACATCAGGTGATGGTGTAGGGGGCACGATTATTTTGCGCTTCGTTTCAGCTCCAATGTCGCGATTGCCGCTAGGATTTGCGCTTGGACCTCGGTACGGCAGCCTCTGCATCTAGTAAATGTTCCGATATTTCAAATCACCTTAAATCACCTAGACCGATCCCGAAAGGCTTCAATATCATTGTTCGATGCTGTTGCATCGATAATGGATTTTGAAGAGGGAATTGGCAGACAGTGTCTCGTTCCGTTACCCGAGAACCTATCGAACCATGCATGATCTTGTGCCATGTCTCCCAGGAGCCTCGATGCATCCATGCGGTTGTGCCCGCAGTTTCTTGGCATCGAGGACCTTGAGAGGACAGGGCTGGCTTGGCGGGAATTGGCATGGCTTGGCAGTCACTCACTAAGAATTCACTAGGCAATATATTTTCCAATCGCTTTTTTTTTTCTTAATTCTCCAATTCTGACAGCATGCTGCGTGAGGTATTCTCCATATTCACATGTGTGGCATGGGTGGGATTTGCCATTTATCTCTCACCATGGATGAAGGTCAGATCAATATCCTGAGACAGACACTATCCATTCAGTACTAAGGTTCTGTAGGACTTCTCCCATGAAGTAGAAGCTTACAATGCTACTACATTCCAATACCCAGTGCCATTGTCTACACACAATGAAGAGCACACGCGTTTAATGCAGAATCTTCAGCGATCCAGTGGAAAATGGGACTCTAACCATCCTCGACATCGATTGTTAACTGCTCTGTATGGATATACATCCTACAAAGACAAAAACCTAGCTGAGGTGAATCGATGGAGAAATCTTTATAGAAACGTCCCGAAGCAGCAGCGAACGGTATGATATTTCTTTCGCTCTTTCTTGTCTTTTCTCTTCGTGGGTGTTGAGGAGGTTTGACTGACTAGCTTAGTTGCTTGAATCAACCGTCCACTACACGCGTAAACTCAACACAATCGAGCATTTGCTCGATACAAACAATGAACTCGCCAAATCTATTGTTGATCACGGTCTTTCGTTCTACAATATCAGCCAATCTGAGCTGGACGAATTCGTCAAAGAGGGCGAGAGTCAAAAGCGGCCCGCTGATAAGACTAGCGTCTCTCAAGGAATGAAGCATTTTGTGCGTGACTGGGCAGATGAGGGCGATGAAGAACGTGAACAATCCTTTGGATGTATCTTGAAATCGCTCGCCCAGACACCGCGGACGGCAGATAGACCCTTGCGAGTGCTGTTGCCTGGGGCTGGATTGGGAAGACTGGCGCACGAGGTTGACAATCTTGGAGGTGAGTACATGATTTTTTTATCTGGAAGCTTTCATTGGTTGATTCGAATTAGGCTTTGATGTGACGATGAACGAATGGTCAACATATATGAACCTGGCCTACCGTTATGTATCCAGTCGCTCCATCCCCAACAGTGTACCATTTCACCCGTACATTGACTGGTGGTCTCACCACGCCACGACTGAAGATCTCCAGCGCTCCATTACATTTCCAAACCAAGTTATTCGCCCATCGTCTGTCTTGCTCATAGAGGGAGATTTCACTGCGGTATTCGCAGAACACACAGGTCAATACGATATACTCGTGACCTTGTTTTTCATCGATACTGCGCGGAACCTAGTCACATACCTTGAGACTATCCACAGACTACTTCGTCCGGGTGGCCGTTGGGTGAACCTCGGCCCTTTACTGTATGGCACCGCGCCATTTGTGCAGTTATCACTGGACGAGATTGTGGCGCTAAGTGAGAGTATGGGATTTGAGTTCCAGGAGACAGATCCCTCAGTTGGGGATATCACAGTGCCTGGCTTGCAAGTGCGAGGGTTGGATGTGGCATATGGTCGAAATGCGCGTGGGTTGAATAAGAACGCATATGAGGCGCAGTATTGGGAGGCTGTTAAACGCTAGAAAAGGAACAAAATAGAAATTATATTCAGCTGCCCTTCTATTAGAATTCACTCAAAGTAGCTGTTTAGTACTAGAATATTATCCGAATTCGACTTCTAGAACGGGAGAGAAGAGAGGGGATAGGGCAACAAGCTATCCGCCACCTGCGTCCTGAAACACAATATATCTCATATAATACCCGCCTAATTTAACTACCGAACAGTAATTCATTTGCCGTAAGAAATATAATGGCGCACCTTTCGCCCCCAGCCCCCAGCCCCCATTGACTAGCTAGCACGGTCAAGGCCTCGGGTGGAAGTTTCCGATTCCGGGGCCATAACCCAACAATATCGACTGATAGTAAAGGATAGCTATAATAATCGAATATAGAAGAATTGATTTTATCCTGGCCTCGAAATTTACGTAGAGAATCGTATCGCTCGGATAATAAAGCCTCAACACTCTTGGCAGGTTGAGATCGGCAGGGACTGACATTGGTCCATGATGGCCATGATATATCCAAGAGAAGCACAGCTCTCGTTAATAAAACACTCTTATCCACACACGAGACCATCCAGTCGAAGACCAATGATACGCCCGATATAATGAGACACCCCCTCCGGCGCCAAGGCCGTTTGAGAACCTTTGGGGCACCAAGACTTTCTCTTTTCTTGGCCTCGCAAACCCTCCTGGGGCAGCAGAGCGGCAGGTATAAAGTCCTGCGGAACCTGTGCGGCAGATTCCTGATTTTGGAACATTCCGATTATACTCTCCACATCCAAATAATCTCGCCAAAATGAAATTGTCTATCTTCCTCATTGCATTGATGACCTCGGTCTCATCCGCTCAGGATCCCGGCCCATCTCCTACTGCTTCTGTCGGCTGTGAGCCACACGGAGACCACTGGTTCGTTCGACCCCGTCCCCGTCGTATGCTACGTCTATTACTCAAGTTGTTTATTAACTCTTCTATACAGGCACTGTGACGGCCCAGCCTCAACAGATGTCTCCTCAGTTACATCGACAAGCGCGGCCGAAGTGAGCACCACCTCTGCCACTGCTTCTCCTACTATGCCTAGTCCTACCGAGTCTGTTGGCTGTGAGCCTCACGGTGACCACTGGCACTGCGATGGACCCGCCGAGACCGGTACTGGGGCCGAAGCGAGCACCACCTCCGCCACTGCTTCTCCCGCTGTGCCCAGTCCTACTGAGTCTGTTGGTTGTGAGCCTCACGGCGACCACTGGCACTGTGATGGACCGGCTGAGACTGGTAGTGCCTCCACGAGTGCTTCTAGCTCTGGAGATGAGGAAGGCGCTGCTGGATCAATTGGTGTGCAGGCTTCCCTGCTTGTTGGATTGTCCCTTGTCGCTGCTGGTCTGAACCTTTGAGATTGTTGAATATCTCAGAGATATGAGACTGTCTTGAGTTTGTATGTTGTGTGTGTGTGTGTGTACATATGAGTTGCCATATCGAGGCGACCATCCCGAAGTACAGTAATTAGAAATCAATGTATTCACCCTATGTACCTACCTAGCTAGAAATGTCAAAAGCAATTATACAAACTGTGTATCTGGCTATGGAGGGTTGCCTGTGTAGGTAAGAACTCCAATTCGTGTGACGCCTAAGGCCACCAAACAATTAAGCCTGTCCACAGCAAAAAAAAAAAGAAAAGAAAAGAAAGTCAACTGCGTAAAACGAACGGTCCAAGACAAGAAGTAAAAAGGAAATGGCAGTCGGACTAGAACCTAGCAGTACATTACCCTGCACTAACAGTATGCTACTGCAGAGCAATATACCATACCAGTAGGCTCCAATCCGCCTGCCATCTCATTTAGGACATCCTAACGATGATCCTTATACTATCTTGAAAGAACATTGGATCAATATCCTTCCAGATTGATCCATATATCCATATACCATGACCAAGGCGTCAGGCTCTTCTAATGTCCTTCACAACAAGTGAGGTTACGACTTTCCCTTACAAGCTATGCCCACACGACACTACTGCAACAGAAATGGGAATAAAGCAAGGCCACAACGGATGACCCAAAGATCAGTCACTAATATCAAAGAAGTTGGTTGTGGGTTTAGCAGTGTGAAGAGTAAATCAAGTAAAAGATTTGGATGAAGTCCGATGATCTCTTTTTTCGAGATGGAATATTGAGTACAGAACGAGTGTGGGAAGATCCAGGATGGGTATGTATAGCCAGTTCGAGGGAAATGCAGACAAGACGGAAAAGGAAATGTGAAACTGAGTTCCCTCTCAACAAGGAGAAGGAGAACAAGAAAACAAGAACAAAGACATCGGAATAGAAGAGGAACAAAATGGACTTAGCCTCCCTAATGTTCCAGCCCTGGATCCTATCCTAATCCGGTGATCCAGAAAATTGAAAATTGAAAATCGGTTTGGTTGGCTTGTAATTTAGAAAGAAAAACGAGAGCTTCGTGAGTAGTGGGTTACATGTAACAAAGAACACCAAATCCAGAACAGGAGAGGGAATAGATCCTGCATTGCACGCTGTTGCAGGAGGGGAAGAGGGAGAGGGAGATCCAGGTACAGTAGAGGCAGAGTAGAGGTAACAGCAACAGACTCTCTATTCCTGTCCAAAGCCAAGCGTTTCCTCCACCGCGATAGACATTTTGTGCTCGAGGGCATCGTGCGTCTTGTAAGGAGGAAGGTCAAGACGGTTGAAGCTGTGTTGGGAAAAAGGTTAGTCATCATACACCAGATACAAGAACCAGATCGGATGGATACATACCAGGTATGCGACTTGGGAAGCGCAGCAGGATCACCAGACTTCTCAATGGTAAACCGTCTGGGGCCATCAGATCCCTGCAGGTCCTTGAATCCGTTGACGGGAATACGTGAGGTACCAGTAGTGAACTGGAGAAGACGCGACTTCTGCTCAGCATCCCAGGTGCGGACAATCTTCCAGAAGTTCTGGATAACCTCGTCCTGCTCCTGGTAGCCGCGGTAGTCGGTGTGCTTCTTCCAGTCTTCGACATCAATGTCGGCAATACCACCAATGAGCAACTCGAGTTCGCGCTCGTCAAAGACGTTGACGAGATCGGGTGGGATAAGCTCGTTGAAACCGGACATGAAGGCGTCGAACTGCTCCTCAACTCGCTTCATGATCTTCCATTCCGTAACCAACCTGCGATGCGATTAGCGGGCTTAATCAGGCTATAGAGTAGCTGGTTCCACTCACTCGATGTACTGTGGCTTGTTCTCGTTGGTGACGGGAACATCCCGGCCACCGGGTATCAAATCAATAGTGCGACGCTCGCCAAACTTCTCATCGTCAACCGAAAATGTGAGTTCCACAATTCCATCAATGTCATTATCCCTGCAATTTATTTAGTGTGATCATCCTCAAAATGTGATTGGATGTATCAAACTTACAGTGTCCATGCCAAGTTGCGATGCAGATCCTCGTCCACGCCCTCCATATCTTGGAGACTGACCTTCTTCCGCAACATCATCTTGTAGAAGGCTCCGATGAAGAAGGAATCCAGGAAACGACGGTGGAAGATAGCCAGACCGACCACCCGGCCGATGAACTTGAAGTAATTGAGATGCTCGGGGTTCACGCCCGAGTGGGGATTAATCTGCAAGGTATAATTATCGTGGGCAGAGTATTCGAAGAGACAGTAGAAAGGATTGAACATTTCGTGTGAGAGGAGGAAGAAGAATTCACTGAGAGAGTTAGCAACTTTAGATTACGACCGGGGAAAAACAAGAAGAACAGAACATACCGTGAAAGACCACCGTAGTCAAGACCATCTTCGCCATCGAACTTGATCATTAGGCGCTTCTTAAGATCGGATGCGCTCTGGCGCATAATCTCGGCATATGAATCCTCGAAGATGTTATTACGACGGACTTTAACGTGGCACTGTCCGGACATAATGCGCAACGCGGGTTGGGACCGGAAGTAGATCAGCTTGCGGCGGAAGTCACGCTTATACTGGGGCACGCCCTGATCCAAAGAGGACGGGAGGCGCGGATCATCCCAGGTAGTCGTCTTGGTGTTGTGGTCGACGAAATATACTCGGGCAGTGTTGGTAAGACGCATCTCCCAGCCGCTGGGGAGAGGACCCAATTGCGATACGGGCTGCTGTTGAATGGTGGTGTTGTTCGCGCCACCTGTGGTCTGTCCCTGGCCGTACATGCGAATATACTGCTGCCGACGGGGATCGACCCATGTCGTCGTGCGTGTGTTGTGGTCCACGAAATAGGGCCGCCCTTCGGGCGTCACTCGTCGTTCCCAGCCTGGTGGAAGCTCCCCTGTGCCTGCAGTGGTGGCTCCCGTCGCCATCATGGAGATCGCGGCGGCGTTAGACCCGGCTGGAGCTCCAGATGCGAGAGAAGTTCCTGCGTTAGGCCCGGGCGGTGGTGTAGGTATCTGCTGGGCATCTGGCAGGTTGGGTGAATTGGCGCCAGTCCGATCTTCCGGAAGCATTCGGCTCTGGTGGGCCCGACGTTCAAGCTGCATGTTGGCTTCGCGCTGCGAGCGCTGGGCATGCTCGTTGTAGTTGGCCGATGGTCGTGACCATGTTGTGGTGCGCGTATTGTGGTCCACATAATATGTCCGTCCCAAATTGTCTTCACGCCGTTCGTATCCAGCAGGGAGTCGACCTTGACTGTCCTCAAACGAGCTGAGATTAGCGCGGGAGGGGGCGCCGGGTCCAGGTGGGTTGGTTGGGGCACCATTCAAGGGGGGAGGAGCACCGGCCGGTGGAGCGGTGGTCGGAGTGCGCTGGGTCAATGATGAACTTGATGCTGCCGCAGGGGACGTATCGATAGTGCTTGGGCCAGTTTGTGACTGGGATGTTGGTGCTGCAACCTGGGGCACAAGCCCGCTGGAAGTCGATGTCTGGGCCTGTTGACGCTGGAGTCCATTCTGGTTCGGATGCGGGGTGGTGAGGTTTGAAGATAGGTTGATGATCAATTTTCCGTGGACCACGAGGTTATCGTTCGATTTTTTCAGATCCCGAGTAAGCATTTCTGTGGAGGGCACATGGCCGTCAGGTCAGTCCACGTTTCTATGACTCGCGATCGGCGTTCTTCGGACGTACCATCACCACCCATCGACAAGTCAATGACATCGCCGATGCGGACATTGATCACTCCGAGGAAACCCTGGTCCTTCTTCTTGAATTTCTTCTGGTCAAAGATCTGAATCGCAAGAATGCTGTCCTCGTTGACTCTCCTGTAAAGATTCGTGGTTAACAAGGTTCGCCCTTTTCCCCGGCAACGGGGAGGTATCACGTACAAATCGAATGGCTCATTCCAATAGGGATTCAGAGTCTTCTTGATCACAGAAGTTGTATGTGTTTGCTCCCCTCCAACAGTAGCCACGGCGAATGGATCGGGGAATCCTAGAAAGAGGTGGTCAGTTCAACCCCGCAGCACTTGATCGACCGATCCGAAGGAGACAACATACGGAAGACATCACGTTTGTACAAGCCGTCAGCTGCGATAACTATATAGCCAAAGATGTTAGCCTTGAACGGATGCGGAACCCCGCAGAGTCCCACGACGACGACTTGATGGAATGACGGTCTTACTCGTAACCCGGAGGTTTGGCTGGCTGCAATTCAAGTCAGCGATGATCTGAGAATCGGAATCGGAATAGTGCCAGAGAGGAATCGAACTTACGCTGGGAGATTTGACGCCATGATGCTTTACAAGCGCCGATCAATCACGCCCAAAGAACAGCGCGGGCGCGCACATTCACGAGGGGGAGAAGGGCCAAACCGAGTTCGCCCAGGGTCAAAGCCTGGAAAGAGTGGATAGGTTGGTGATTTGCAGGTTTGTTGATGGTTGTAGTGTTGAGAGAGGAGAAGGAAGAGAAAGGGAAGGGTTAGGCGTGAGGTGCGCCCGTTGTATGGTGCAGGTACTCGGACTACGTATTCACTATGTACGAGATACACGGGCAGTACTTCATGGGGCTGAGCACGGGGGATTTATAACGAATTAACATTTCATTCTATTTACTACATTATAGAATATAGCATGGTCATAAAGAGTATTAATATATATTTTATCAAGTTTCCTAACCATACGTAATAGAGGAAATTCACCTGGGCAGCGGGTGTGGGCGGGAAGAGTGGCAATTCCCTTGATATTAATAGGAAACTAATAGGAAACTGATAGGAAATTAATAGGAAAAGGAAATTATCCCATATTCCAGGCAACCATATTCATTTCTACATGAATATATATACTATGCTCTTGTATATAATTATGTAGTACTATAGTATGCTCTCTGTATCATATCTAATACATCTAATACATCCAATACATAATCTTCTATATCAACTACCTAGGTAATACTTTAAAAAATACAACGCCAATAGCTAAATCTTATATCTTATTGTTTTTTGTTTTTTTGGGGGGGCTAATTCTCCCGGAAATTATTGTACACAGTTCCCACAACTCCAAACCCATAGAGAAATTGAGGAGAGGATCAGTTCGGTTTGAAAAACACCAGACCCGGGATTTCCAGAAGCACCTTCAAACACAATCAGTAGGGCGAGAAACCACGTCCTCGGCCCCGGTAGGGAGCACCACCACGATATCCACCACCACGGGGGAAGCCACGACCACGACCGCGGCCAAAGCCACGCCCACGCCCACGGTGCATACCAGGCAGATTGGTACGCTTGGGAACGACCTGTTATTTCGATATCAGCGAGTGTAGAGAGAATAGTACCCGCAATTAGAAACTGACCTTCAAGTTGCGACCGCGGAAGACACTCTCATTCAACACCAGAGCCTGGGCGACCAGGCTGGGTTCCGCAAATTCAACGTAGGCATAACTATAGCGTGTTGTCAGCACACATCCATCTTGTACTTTTTCCCCCCTTCTTCTGTTCAGATCTCACCCTTTGGGCTGGCCAGAGAACTTGTCCAGCAAGATGGTAACCCGGTTGATGGAACCACAGCTCTGGAAATGAGCCTGGATCTCCTCCGGCGAAGCGCCGTAGTCAACGTTGCCGACGAAAATGCTACGCGCATCGATGTCTTCCTTGTTCTCTTGGAGACTCTCAGTTTGCTGGTCGAGGTCGGCTTGCATCTCGCGCAGCTTGGCGGCCTCGGATTCCATCTCGGCCACTCGTCGCTTCATAGCCTCAATCTCTTCCTATACGGATCAGTCATGTCAGCGGGGTATGCCTTGTATATGAGGGAATGTATGCGACGTGGGTATGAAAGAAATGACTCAAAGGTCTCGAACAAAGAACAGAATTGCTTTCAGTGCAGCGGAGCTACCCCGATCACACCTACCTCGTCATCTACACCATCTTCCTGGGCTGGAACCTTCTCCGCCTTGATCTCCTCTGGAATCTCCTGGCCTTCGGCAGCCATCTTGTCGGCAAAAAAAGAAAGAAAAAGTGTTGGGTTGGGTTATTCGAAGGGTCGGTGAAAGCGCCGGGGATACCGATGAGGGGAGCGAGTCAGAGCTCTCCGAAGGTCGGTTTGGTCTTTGCGCGTCAAATTTGGTATATGAAAACGAAGGGATTGAGTTTCCTGAAAGTGGGAACTGCACAGACGATTTATACGAGATAACAGAGCCCTCTGTTCAAGATCTCTAGGTGGTCGAGAATTGAAGTTCTGAGATTTGGCAATGAGAGAGGGTCCATTTTGGGAATAGCGTCTTTCCGGCTGCGGTATACTGCCGGGCGGTGTGTAGGTATCTTTCCAGCCTCAATTGTGTTCGCCCGATGGGGTTTGTCGCAAACTATCAATATATAAAAGCCCTAAAAGTTACGTATATTCTATGTGGCACGCCGATAGAACAACTACATAGGCATACTTTTTCAGTAGTATGGATTTTCTTTACTACAACGCAGTTACTATTGCAGTTACATAGTAGAAAGCCTAAATTTCGTTTTATATATTCAACTTGAAATAAATAACTAGGTATCTTAGTATCAAATCAACCTTGGAATCAAGCTAGACTTACATTATACATTGGGACTCTTAGTTGTTTCTTTAGGTAGTTCAAGGGCGTGGAAAGTTCAGATTACTGAAAAAACACGTCTATATACCTGCTGCATGGCCATACTATATAGTAATACAGATCCCATGAATCTACAACATATGTAGGAGGTATAGCCCCTTGATACGAATGCAAGTTATCTTGAATCGAAATTACAGGATTTGCTTCTGATTACGTATGTGAAGGTCCATACGTGACTAGATAAATACATAAACCTCACGGTCCGAGAGAGAGAGAGGCAAGCAAGACACAAGACGATCACAAAGTAATCGATAAATTCAATTCTATCAGTAAATATGATTTTCAGGGAAACCAAGGAAATCAAAGCGAGCGATCAGCCCGTAGGAGTAGATAGCAGCATACTAGACAACGTTGAGGAAATGACTCGATTCAAGGTATCATGTATCAAATTGAAAAAAAGCATAGAATCTGCAAAGGCGGGGGGAAGGAGAAGAACACATGGTCAGGCGAACACCAAGGCAATTATTTACAGGAGGAAGTAAGGGCGGTAGACATACGGACAGCATCACGAAGCTGGGGGATGGTTCTTGCGGAAGGAGACTTTTTCAACAGCCACATTTTCCACCCCATTGGCATCGGTCTTCAGCTGATAGACATACAACACAAGGACATCACCTTGGATCTGTTCAGGGTCAGCATGTGCACTATCCTCCAAATCCGTCGGGGCAACTCACGTCCATCAGGCAGAAACTCGGTGTAGGCTCCTCGCTATCGGGCCAGAAGCCCGAGCTCATGGCACCTGTTGCGCTTCCCGGGTTGATAAAGAACCGACCCTCCATCTCGAATGCCTCAAAGCGGTGAGTACCACCCCACAGTAGGACATCGACATCCATTTGGCGGGCTGCGATAAGCAGTGCGTCGGCGTCGGCGGGTGGCACGATGGTGTGGCCATGGGTGAAACCAATTCGTAGACTGCCATGGTTCACGATCCTAGAGAGAGGGAGATTGGGGGAGTCGACATCGTAATCGCCCTTGACCATCTGTAGGTCCGGGGCTACCTCGCGGAGGAAATCATAGGTCTCGCGATCAGTCAAGTTGCCCAGACAAAGGGTCTGGCCGATCTTGCCGGGTGTCAGGAGTTTGCGGAACTAGAATGGACGAGCATCATCAGCGGGCTGGAGTAAGCTATGACGTAGTAGAAAGACGGACCTTGGCTGGAAGATCCTAGGTTATGTGTTAGCGGAGATAGGGAAGCTGAGCTGAGGACAGCTTACAGGAGCTCGGTCAGGGATGAACAGGTCACCAATGACCAAGACCAAACGGGCGGTCATCCTGGATGGAGTGTGTGGGGTAAATGGAGGTCAATGGTCCATCCACGGAGATCGGAAATCGGAGCAAGCCAGAAAGAAACAACGCCTGTTGGCTTCAGCCTGATGGAGCTTCGCGGGGAAGAGCAACTAAGCTATGCCCTAAGCCCTATTCCATAACCAAATGAGGCTAGCGCTATCTGTTCTATAAAGCCATCCCGATCTTTGTTTAGTTTTGCATTGGCTCATCAGGCCGAATGTCTCGTCCGAATGCTTTTCGGTTTGATGAGTCCAATCCATATCTACCTCGTATTTGTCGAAGGTTTCCTAACTCTTTGCGGAGGTCACCGGAGCTCATGAGGGCCTACTACATTGGGCTTGGAGATCGAATGGAGTAGCAATTGCCGGGCAGATCGCGGCATTGAGATTGATATAGTACAATATGTATATGAGTACTCCGTATATGACATTATATATGCATTCAACGCGAAGAGCAAGTATATGTAGTATTGGAAATACTCCTATCCCCAACATATGTGTAGTAAACAGTCCAACATAGACATACAATCCTCTAGAATTGCTAATATAATGATATAAAAATGACTCAAACCCCCGTAGAATACCCCAGATATTCGCATGATATCCAACAAATCCTTTATAGAACAACACGTACAGCGTAGGACGTAGACTGTTGGGGAGTCAATCGGTAGGGTCCGCCCGGCCTTCCCTTCTCCGACATCAAATCCCCAAAGGAAAACAAACTCCTTCGGAGAAGAGAGAAGAGAGCGCGACCCAATTCATAAATAAACCCTTAAATAACCCATCAAAATCTCATTCTCACATGCCCTCGGTGCCATCATCCGAACGAACAAATCATCGAATTCCAATCGGTATCTCGGCCAATCCACTCGGCGATTCCCGAATTCTCCAAAGTTACCCTCGGGAACTGCTCCAATCCCCTTTCACGCGAAAAAGTACCCCGCGGCTCGCCGCAATCGGATGGCGTCCAAATCGACTAAGGAGCGCCTGAGCCTGATTTCCAGACACCTGGACCAGCGCCTCCCGTTGCCTGACCTCAATACTCCCTTCTCGACCGAGAGAGATTCGCTATTCCCTGACGACGTCGAATATAAACCCATCGATCGCTCTATTCTTCCTTCCCCTCCCCCAGAATCAAATCCCACTATGTCCGCTCAAGCCCCTCACAACACCCTCCTGATCCCAGGACCCATCGAATTCGATGATGCCGTCCTCCAATCCATGTCCCACTATGCGTGAGTTGCCCGTGTCATACATTATGCTACAATAAACAACCAACTAACTCCCCCAGTGAGAGCCACGTCGCTCCCGGCTTCGTCAAGGTCTTCGGCGAGACCTTGACTCTCGTCCGCAAGCTCTTCCAATCCACCAACCCCACCGCGCAGCCCTTCATCATCGCCGGAAGCGGCACACTGGGCTGGGATCTCGTCTCCGCCAACCTGATTGAGCGCGGCGAGAACGCCCTCGTCCTCAACACCGGCTACTTCGGCGACTCCTTCGGCCAGTGCCTTGAGACATACGGTGCCAACGTGACGCACCTGAAGGCTCCCATCGGCGATCGCACCCCGCTCGAGCAGGTGGAGCAAGCCCTGAAGGAGAAGCCGTACAAGCTCATCACCCTCACACACGTCGACACATCGACCGGCGTGCTCTCGGACGTCAAGGGCGTGGCCCAATTGGTGCGCCGCGTTAGCCCCAACACCCTCGTGGTCGTGGACGGCGTGTGCAGCGTGGGCTCGGAGGAGATCGCCTTCGACGAGTGGGACCTCGATGCTGTCGTCACAGCTTCTCAGAAGGCTATCGGGTGCCCGCCCGGTCTCAGCATCGTCATGACATCCGGCCGCGCCATCCAGGCCGCCCAGTCGCGCAAGACCCCGCCCGGCGCTTACTACGCCTCCATCGCCAACTGGCTCCCTATCATGCAGAACTACGAGAACAACAAGCCCTCTTACTTTGCCACCCCTCCCACCCAGCTCGTCCACGCTCTGCACACCACCCTCGCCCAGATCACCGCCGATGTCCCCGGCCGCTTCGCTATTCACACCGAGGTCTCGGATAAGGTTAAGGCTGCTGCTGCTGATCTTGGACTCAAGCAGCTCGCTTCTCGCCCTGAATGCCAGGCTCATGGTATGACTGCTATGTACCTGCCTGAGGGTCTGGTCCCGGCTGATGTCCTGCCTGGTCTGCTTAAGCGTGGGGTTATCTTTGCAGCTGGACTGCACAAGGAGATTGCTACTAAGTACATCCGGTTCGGTCACATGGGTGTCACTGTCACTGATCCCAAGCGTGGTGATGTCGACAAGGCCCTGGCGGCGCTCAAGGAGGCTCTCGCCGAGGCCAAGCAGGCCAAGAGTCTGTAAAGGCTGGACTCACGCATGTTTGATGTAAATAGGGATCACTTGGACTTACTCAGAGTAAGCCTTATGGATTATATTCAGTAAGACTATTGCAATGAATTATTGATTAGACGATGTTATATTTTGTAAAACTACCCTGTTGGTAGGATAGTAACGCGACCTCACTTAATAAGTCAATGTGTCTTTTTCTCTCCTATAGAATTTTACCCTAGACTATATCACTGTTTCGAACTATCTAAACTACCTTACTATCCTAAACCAAAAAGCAAAATACAAAATAATCTGCAGGTACCCGCCGATCCTCCGCATTCTGGAATCCTCCCTATTGGCGCATTTACCCAGACCCAAGATCCGAGTCGAAGAGATGCACCAGACATGTTGGAATGGACATTGAACGGCCAGTCGCGGTCAAGAATGTAATATTATGCCAGGGATTACTCCAGACGATTTTCTATTTCCCCTATCAGCTCCTAGTTGCTGCCAGATAGGCCTCAAGTATGTTAAAGTCCCCCTGCAACATCCCTACACAGCAACGCATTGACCAACCGTCTCTTGCATAGACACGGCTGATCTCCAATGTTTCGAGAACACTACGGGTAGATAGACATAGCCATGGACGTTTCCTACATCAGCAGCTCGATGGGGACTATATTTCCCCATTGGATCACGTGTGGTTTTCGATAGAGTTTCGCCAGGGCTCAAGGTTGTAGGAATGGAATGTTTTGTCTTTGACAGAAATGTAGCAGGGGACTTCATTTTTGTTTATTTGTATGCCCACCCATCTTGTGGAGGTGTCTTCACTTCTATTATGCTAGTTCCTTAAATATCAAGGCTTTCCAACTGCATGACTATATCTCAATATAGGATCTTTTCTTATAATGCATTACTTGAACTCGACACTTGCATTCCTCCTAGCAGCCGCTACTTTCACCTTAGCGGACACAACAGCAACAACAACCACATTAGCAGACAATGCAGTGAATACTCCATGTGCCTCAGAAAAGTAGGTCGAGTCTATCCACATATACACGTGCGTGTATGCGTGTGTGGTTATATTCATTTCAAGCCGAGCCCGAAATACTAACTATTCAACCCAGCAGCCTCTTACAGCAATGCATCCAATCAATGCGATCTAACCTGGGGAACTGCGCAACCAACGATTGGAACTGCAGGTGTACTAGAAGCACGAATGTAGTGGAGTAAGTCTGGTCTAACACCTAGTCAATCACATCCACCCATTTGAATAACATATTGACATTAATAACCCAGCTGCTATACCAATTGTCCCGAAGACCCATCCAAAAAAGATGACGAGACAACTCGCCAAAAGAATTGCGCTAATGCCAAAGCACACGCACTGGCATCAACAACTGCATCTACATCTACTGTAAGCTCTAGTAGAGCCGCGGCTACGAGCACTGATATTGATGATGGAACGGATATTTCTGACTCCGAGGTTGAGAATGATCTCGGGGAGGGAGATATGATAAAGTCGTATAGTGGGTTGGAGGCTAATTCTAATGTTCGTCCAGGAGAGGGAGCTGCTTCTGGTTTGCGGACGGGGGGTCGGTTTGGTTTTCTAGGGCTTGCACTGGCGTTTCTTTTTTAATTTTGGGTGCTGCGTTGAGGTTCTAGTGTCTCTGATTTCTCCGTATGTATACCCGTATACCATAAAGATCGTCCTAGGTAGTGACTCCATCAAGTAGCATTATCTCCTAACGCCAGAACCAGTAAATAAAGGAAGTAAGAAACCCTTGCGCCGAAACTGCGTAGTCGTAAAGGAAAAAAAAGGATCTTGCCAAATCCTTTGCCCATGTCCTGTGTCCCTCGCTATCCCTCATGCTCAATCACTTTCACAACTTCAGTTCCATTTTTTGTATCTCCGACTGGCTCTCCTGTCATCCAGCACAGAATGGTAATCCAGTCGTCCAAGTTATTTTGTATACCATCCTTGAAGTCCATGATCCGTGACGACCGGACTTGGAGAGCTTTGGGATTCTGCTTGTCGTGCCAGATCTGAAGGATGCGGACTGTGAAATTCGACATAGAAAACATGGTGATAGGGATATATCGGTGATCATTGTATCCCTCTTGGAGTCGGCGCTTGGCGATCAAGCCATAGGCAAGAGATACCTCACCTGAGTTGAGGCGACCAACACGGTGGGGCTGTGAATCGGATACGAAGGCATTGATATGAGGCTGAGATATATCCTTCGCGATCGTCCAGCCTTCGAGGTACCATTGGCTTTGATTTCGATATAAAGAACCGAGCTCGTTGCTACATAGTAAGGTTAGTTAGCAACAAGGGCGACGTAGAGAGTATGAGGGCTTAGTGACTTACTCCTCATCAACTAGTCCATGCGGCCAATCATAGCCCCAAAAGTTTTCCAGAGTAAGGTGCAAAATCCCAGCCACATGGTGCGCGTTACGCCACAGCCGGTATTTGTACAAGTCTGGTTCATCAGGGATACAGAGACTGTGGATGTCCCATCTATCATCCCAAGGCTATTCACGCCCCACATATTCTCTCATTTTATCATGGGGAAATGGTTTCACAAAGCGTGGACCATAGTCTGGAGAATCACCGGAGGACAAGTCTAGTCCAGCGGTGGTGAGGTTCAATTTCTTCTCGTTGGAGCGAGAGAGGAGGCAGACAAGGAGCTTCCTAGTAGCGTTGTGGCAGGCTTTGACGTAAATCTGGCCTTCATCCCACTTTGTCGTTTTGGGCCCATGTTCTGATGTGGTGGGCTCCATACTTGTGCGCTAGATGGTCACAATAGCGAGGTAATTTGAAGTTTGCAGAGTTGCCTTGCCGGAAACAAGACAGAAAGAGAGAAAGCTCTGGGTTTTACAGCTTTTATGACTGAGTAAGGGTTCGGACCTGTTATTAGTCACCTCAATACGCGCCTTGTTGGTGTAATTGGTGCTGGTTGGTGTTGCCAGGCGGGATGGCATGTATGACCAAAGAAGTTGGATTGAGCAGTTGGCCTTTTGACCTGGCAGAAAATCATGAAGTATACTTCAAAATTCATTAAGAAATCAACCCACACATGGATGCCCTTCATCTTGAGCATATGGCTCTGAAATACCTGAAAACAATTACTGTGGTAGAAGCGGAGAGTGAGGCGGTAAACGTTGGTCCCGCATTATCGTACGCGCCAAACTCCCCACGCGGTTAACCCGCAACGTCGATTGCTTAGTATTGTTAGCTCTCTCTCCACTCAGTCACGCTAATGTTCGAGAAAATTGGAGTCGGCGCTTGCGATATCTATCTCGTAATGAGCTCCACAATTACAACCACACGCCGTACCAACGCGGTTAACTAGCAATCTCGATTTGTTCGGTATTATTAGTTCTAGTCACTCAGTCACACTAATGCCCGAGAAATTGAAACATCTTTGTGATAGTGGCATCTTGTTGTTCAATACTGGCCTCTCATTTGCAGCTCTTGGGCGTTTCCTAGAACCTTCGAGTGTTACAAGACCGCACGATGACCCAATACTTTAACATGGGCCGGAGGCACTACTTATATCTGGCCGAAAACAACATCCTACTTCTATCTGTCCCTGAGATCACAAGTGTCTATATTCTCTTAACGTACGTTACCTACTTCCAGATCATTAATTCCGATCATCCTTTTTTTGCTGAAAATGCCACCACTGCCAAGCGATGAAGCATCTTGGTACAATCAGACTCGGTTCGCGAAACTTGAGACAACCGACACATTTCATTCGTTTGATTCTGCAGACTCCGGGTCAAAGATCACTTTACGACAATTTCTCCTTCTCCGGATTCTATGGGTGAAAAGACAGCCCCCGCACTATCGTCCGAGTATGGCCGATGGGAGATTTTAAAGAACCAGATCGATGCCGCTCGGAACCACCTGAGAGATGTTGTTGGCTGGGAGAAATATAAATCAACCTTCATCAAAGATCTGGCATGGCACCAGCAGGAAGGGTTCTTATATCTTGGCACTTTCTCGCTGGTTCGTCTATACCAGCTCAATTCTAGATCCATCGAGACACGCGACGAATTTATTCCGAAGCTTGAATTTTCGCCAAGGGAAACTATAAGCCAAGCGAAGGCAAACGATGGGATTCCTGTTACACCAACACGTTCAAAAAAAGTCTGCGGACAATGATTTTAGCCCGTTCTCCGATGCAGAACCCGACCTTGACAGACTTATTATTGATGATGATGATGATGATGAGGATGGAAAAAGCCCACACAGCGTTTTATACATGTCACCCTTATCTCCGCCTAGCAGTGATCTTGCTCATGCACTCAAGAGCATCAGTGACGAACAAATTATCAACATGGCGCTTCTTCTTTACCTTCAAGCACTACTGATCAATATTCGTGGTATTGGGGCAGACTGGACACCCGAGCGCCGCGTCTTGATTGTGAAGAAGAAAAGATGGGCAAAATGTGTACGAGGCGCGAGTGGATGGATTTCTTCGCTATCAGTCGAATAAAAGCAATCCGATAATGGCCATCGTCGAAGTCAAGTCCTCTGTTCATGACATAAACCCCAATAGCGAGCCCATCCGAACGCAAGAGGGCGCTCAGATGGCTGCGTGGATTTGCCAGCACCCCCCACCACCCTCTCAGCTGACCCCAGGTCGGACATTCACGTGAGTTTCTTCGAGAAAATAAAGGGGATGAATTTGCTGACAATATAAAATAGTCGCCTACTCGTCTCCCAGGACCGTGAGAATATTTATCTTACCTTCGCGAAGTTCAATTCTAGTTATGTGCACTATATTTGTGACGACATTTTGAGCCCGAAGCTGTCGGCTCCTTTGGGTAAGCAACCTTCGACCGAGTCTAAGTTTCTGACAATGTATGAATATGGGCCTTTCGATACTGGAAAGGATAACCACATGGACTCTCTTGGGCAGATTCTACTGGCTTTCTCCATTCGGGAATGGGACATAAGAGAAGCGTCCAGGAAGCCACAGACGAAGAGGTAGAGCGATGTATACAGAATGTATCATGTTCCTTAGGAAGAGAAAGGGGAAGGGAGATGGAAGCTGGTTGGCCAGCAGAATGTTTTTGGTTCTTTTTTTGCTTTGCGGTAGACTTGGCTGCCTATATATTTGTACCTATATCTTTGAATCCCTGGGCCAGTTTAGTTTTGTGTGTACTATTTGCTCTTTTATTTTTGGTGATGGCATGTTCCAAGAGATGAGAGCAACGCAAGCACCACCATACCACCTAGGTACGTACCCTCACGGATAGACAGCAAAAGCCTACATATATACCACACCATAGGAAGATAGATAACTCATCTCAGGTAGATAAATAACAGGCTTTGCGCTATAGGAAAACAGGAGGCTTATTTTGCCTTCTACATTTTGTGACCCCGGTGGCTTAGATGGTAGGAGTTATGCCTAGGTACAATCCATTCTAATTCGCCGTATAGATCAGGTTCATTCTGCCTGTGACATTCAACCGAATAAAAGAGTCTTGCATAGAGATATGTCCGTGTTATTCTGTATAGCCCTTCTACTCCTGTCCTCCTAGGAAAATTGCCAGAATAAACTTGCTCTGAAGATGAACATTTCTATTGCATGTACCCCCACCCATACTTCCCAGTCTTAAGCTACCTTTCGAAAGGGAAAAGCTAAACGGAGATATCCACGCGATCAACAATAGAACTTTCTTTATACTAGAACAACTGCTTTACGTATAATATCATATCTTACACGCGTATCCAATCCTACATCCACTGCCCTTCCGTTCATGGCATGCATCCTTCTCAGCACCTGAGAACTGCTAGGATCACTGTGCAATATGTCACCGACACTAAGCGCTTGAGCACTGTGCCCTAGTTTGCAAATTTGCTCCACGAGCGTAATGACTTTTCGTACTATCAGATGAATTAGCTAATGATAAAGAAACCGCAAGATAATCTTCAACTTACCCTTTCCAGGATGAAGGGAAGAGGAAGCATAGCGATGGAAATGAATCCCAATGTACTCGATGTCCAGCCAATCCCAAGCATCTGCAGCATCCGAGGGGCAGCCAAAGGTAATGCACCTCCAAATGAGCTCCTAAAAAAGGTATTTCCGGCAAACACACCCGCGATCGTGTCTCGGATACGATTCTCTTAATTGAAAACCGACTGGAAGGTGAGATAGAAACCTGGTGCAAATAAAGCGGTACCAATTACCGGAACCACCCAGTGTACACTAAAATTGTACTGGTAAGCACGAATCTCGACTAGTACTGTTCATCAAACATACTCTCTGGTCTTGATCTCCACGAAAATATGAACAAACAGCAGGATGGTAATTGGACTGTTAGAGGTCCCTTTGGAGGGAGATGGCCGTCTCCGGAGGTTCTCCCTTCAAGCGCTCGAGTGCAATTCTTGACGTGAATGAGTGACTTCCGGCGTGATTTATATTGTTATAAGATGTGAAATATAGAAGTAGCCGACGTATTACAGCGGACCGTGGTTGGCACTGGCAGGCTACTTGAACTACAATACATGAGTTGGAAACTTATAGCAGTCGTGCGTATGTTTATTTCCAACAGAATTTCCCTATGCAATAGACCAGCGCATCTTCGTCCATGCCCTCTAGCTCATCGCAATTTTCTCATCGCAATTTTCTCTAAGGGCCTTTGTCTTGAGATTTGAAGGAGTTGTTGCAGGCGTGGAAAGAGCATTTCTATGTGGCAACGCGGGTCGGATGCTCGGAGTTCCGGTGGGGCGACGGGGTTCCGACCACCTTCATAACCATATCCACATCATGAATTCCGAATCAACCATGAAAATCAGAAAACAAGTTCCACCGCGCAAAAAGGCCTGCCAGAGCTGCACGGACTCCAAGGTTCGATGTGGCCTCGAGAAGCCGACCTGCTCGCGATGCAGGGCTCGTGGCAAGCAGTGTCGGTATCCCGCGGGTTCGGGCGACGTATATCAATCAAGCCCTGTGGTTTCAAATGGACAAATCTCAGCAGATGAGATCCTAAGCTTTGAGCCGTCACTTGCAAACTTTTCCACTACCCCGACTCTAACAGCGTTCTCAAGTCCTGTATCTGGCCATGCATCCGATATACCGCGCATCGACTCTCAGCACGAATCCACACAGACGGTGGACACTGATTTGACTTTTGATCACATTGACCTTGTGCCAATGATAGATGCAGAGAAGATCCGTGATCGCTGGCTGCAACCTTATCTTCTCACTGCGACGGAGCAGGTCCCGAAGCTGTTCAATCCGTTTACCGTGCAGTTCGTCACCTGTGTGCTTCGCTCATACCCCAACCATCTTCTTGATGAGAAAGGCCTCCCTCCATTCATTCATCCGCTGCAACTCAACAGCAAAGCCATGCCGCGGACAATAGCGAACTGCTTTTCTCTGGTGCGCATGTGGATGAACAGAGTTGCTGGAAGTGAGGCAATTGTCTTATCAACCGTCAGACAGGAGATGGAGAGACTATCCCGGGAGGTACGATTCGTTTCCGCCTATCGAGAAATACTCATTTGACCATAGATCAGGGCGCGACAAGTGACTTCGAGACATTATGTTCCTTCCAAGTATACCTCATTTACCTACTAACAGCTTACTTCTTCCCAATCGGAAACGCCTCCCTAATAGACGACATGAGTATGATAACTCTCCAAGACTTCGCTTTCCGCGTCGCAAAGGCAGGTTTCACCTGCAAAGCCGAGCTTTCGCAAACGCGGCCAACTTGGGAATCCTGGATCATCGCCTCTGCCAAACGACGCACGCTGTTCACAATGTACATATTCTCGAATGTGTACAACTCCGACAAGGGTCTTCCAAACTTCCTGTCGGATGAGTTAGGGGGTATTCTTGTTCCTGAGAGTAAGGCGCTGTGGGAGGCTTCTGATCGAGACTCTTGGACGAGACAGTATAATCGGCACCTGTCGAAATGGGAAGATGGGATGCTGCAAATTTCGGAGCTGTGGAGATCGCCGGAGACAGGGTCGGAGGCGAGGAGGAAGCGGATTGGGCGATGGGTGCAGTCGACAGATGAGTTTGGGATGATGCTTTTCGCAGTTTGTGCGCATATCCATGGATGCTAACCATACCATGCGGTTTGCGACAAGATAGCTTGCTTAGGGTATATTGACATTCTTCCGTGTAATACTTGCAGGGGCTAATCCTGTGCATTCCTAAGCCAACTAGCAGAATGGAGTCACCCGCCTGTTGTATCATCGGATACATTCGAAGCAAGCTCCTTACCTGGACTTTCTTGGATAACTAAGTCCTTGAACCCGGGATTTCTCAATGGGCCCGAATTATTGAACCCAGCTGAGTCAACAACCATCGGAGCCATCTATGTACTATTCAGTAGGGTGGAACTGGAAAGTATTGATATTGATGGGTGGATACTCTATTCTGCCCTCAATAACCACGCCGGGTGATGCTCACCCTATATCGCAATCACCATTCATTCCATGCAAGTCATGGCCATGTAACCCCATGACTACATCCTATCATTGTCTTCCCTACATAAACTAGTACATACGACCATAGGGTGTGGAAAACAGGGCTTCCCGTACGCTCAGCCATACCATTGGTCTTTGGCCACTATGGGCCCATAGCCCACTGCGGGATGGGCTGTGGGTTGGGGACTTGGGCCCATTTGTGGGCTATGCAGAGCTCTAAACGTGAGCGTATGGCAGTGCAGCCAAATATACGGGTCGATCCAGCATAGGAACCACCAGCAAGAACACCAACCACACACACAGCGCTAGCGAGGGGATGGCCCGTAGGGGTACTATAGGAGAGGTACAGGAGTTTGTATTCTAAACCAGTAGCCACGGTCGCTACCTAGGTATAGCACACATGCTGACATGACAGACCGTTCCGGTATAAAATTCTATGAGGATGCCTTTCCCACTACACTACACTATGTATGGTCAACACTGAAACTTCTTTATCAGACATCTTACATATTAATGTTTACAGGTAACTTTTGGGATTATGCTCTCTATTCTCTCTATTATATCTCCCTTTGCGTCAGGCGAATAAAGACTTCTAGCTCTAAGGGTTCGGGGTTATTGGCTTTCCCTTGAGACTTTCTAAGGTTCAACTAAAGCCACCTGGGCATATCAGTCGTCGGCACCAAGATAACATACTACGTAATTCTAACGTCGTCTATTTTATTCTTTCTCTCCCAGCTTTACAATCTTCATTCAGCTAAGTCTTCCTCTACATCCATTTTAATACACCTAGGTATCAACTTCGCTTTGATGGCATCAGATAAGCCAGGGTGCAATCAGTTCGTGAGATTCTTGAATGCAGTACTCGAAGGGATCATTGCATTTACTCTAGGTAGAATCGCGGTGAAATGCTACAATCACTTTCAACGGCGGTATCGCTCTACCAATACTATATAATATTAAACGCAAGAACCGCCGGCGGTAATGATATTCACGCACTAGATGACCCAGACAATACTCTTTATGTTCCAGTTCACACACCTGTGACATCGCCGGGGCATGCTATTTCAGATATGGATCGAGATATCAAGAAGGGGGTGGCATGTAAGGAGGACCTGCACAACCCTGGAGCGACAAGATCATGGGATGGTTCTGTTTAATATTCTAGGCCTTTAAAAGGGAGCCTAAATGGAAGGACAGGAGGCGAACCCAGGCAGCTCGCGCCCCAACAGATCACCAGTCACCACAGGTAGGAAGGATTGAGAATGCAATATGGTCTTAATTACCCGATGAAACTATTACAACAATCTAAGGTTGGCGCAAGTGCGCAATTTTATGATCTAGGATTTGAATCTTCCTTTGTGCAGCGTCAATACCACACCTGAAGCTAACACGGACGCGCTCAACTTCGCACTCCGTCTTTACTCTTCTTCGAGTAGGGTATCTTGGCAATCTTTCACTCTTCAACAAACACCATCCGTCTACGCAGACGCCCTCTTCGTCGCCTTGGTTCGCAACTTCATCATCAAGAACACCAGGGTGTAGAACACTCCAGCCCACAATACAACCAGTCCCGCATTCCTCCAGCCGTAGTACTCTTCGTTCAAGTTGAGTGTCTTCAAGTAGTCTTGTCCAGTAGTGTATCGGCACACCTCGCAGTTCTCCGTAGCGCCTGGGTTCAGAAGGTTCGTGCCACGTCCCATGCCTTGCTGATAGGTGGAGAGATAGTCGCCACATGTCTCGTTCGCAGGAGGATCGAAGACCGCAAGCTCGCCCCGTTCGCAAGTGATATCGACGGAGAAAGTGGTGAAGGTGAGGAAGGCGCCGAAGAGGTAGTTGAAGGGATCGAGGTAGTAGAGCCTAAAATGTGATGTTAGCATTGATCTCGTGGGTGTTGATAGTCGTACGAGGCTTACCAGTATCTCCAGAACGCCGTGATCTGGGAGTAAGGAACGAAGACACCGCAGAATGATACGAGGGTGGTGATGACCAGCGGGTTGACGAGAGACGCAAAGGTTGCGTTGGGAGCGTACGCGGCGATCGATTGTCCAATACCGGTGTACAACATCTCGTAAAACATCTAGACGGTTTGTTAGTTTGGAGCAAGAAGTCATCCAAGGAAGAGAGAACTTACTGCGACGAAGAATGTGCTGCCTGCCCACTTGGTATCATTTGGCAATCCAGCAGTCCAGTACCAACACACAAAGTACAACACACCGCAGACGACCAGGTAGGGCAGCTCAGAAACGATCAAGCCAGTGACGAATGGCACCCAGTGGTAGGTCTTACTCTTCTTCTCGCGCGTCTCATACACGTTGCGACGATCGATGAAGATAGGCTGAAGCTGGGAGATGAGACCGGGGGCGACAAACAGGAAACTGAAGACCGTGAAGAGGCGTTGCTGGAGATCGCTGACGCTGTTACCAATTGACCAGAACGAAAAGCCGTTGTAAAGAGACAGGAGTATATGCAAGATGAGCTTGTTGTTGATATACTCGGTGTTACGGAACAAGGAGATGTTCATGCGGTGCGTGACAAGCTTTACCTGCTCCCACATAGGCGCTGCAAATTGATGGCCATCGTCGACAGTTCCAGGCGGTTTGGCGGCAGCATCGGCGACAAGAGTGTCAAGCTCTTGGGTGATCTTCTCGTGTTCTGGCGAGTTCAGCCAGACTTGGTTCCAGTCCTTGCCCTTAGAAAGATCTCCTGATACGACTTTAATCATGTGCTCAGCAGGATTGGCCTCTCGGGGGCACGGTGCGCCATGATCAGCGAAGTATTTCTTGACGGTCCTTGCATGATGGCCGATATCGCCAAAGTATACGGTCTTGCCACCCTTCGCTAGTAGGAGGAGGGTATCGAATTGGGCAAAGAGGTCGGCCGATGGCTGATGAATTGTGACGAGGACAGCTTGTCCGACTTCCGCGAGTTTGCGCAAGAAGCGTACCGTGGTGTTTGCAGCTTGGCCATCAAGACCAGAAGTAGGTTCGTCGAGGAAAATCAAAATACTAGGCTTAGCTACAAGCTCAACGCCAATTGTGAGACCTGATAAGTTGTTAGTGTCTGTCTCGACTCTGTTCGATAGATTCAGACTTACGCTTGCGTTGTTCGACAGAAAGACCGGCACCAGGCCGACCGATGAGGGTGTGCTCGAGATCTTCCAACTGTAGAAGCTTGACGATTGCGTCCACATAGCGGAGCTTCTCCTCGCGGGGAATTTCACGATTCTGACGAAGAAGAGCAGAGAATTCCAAAGCCTCGCGCACCGTGGACAATGACTCGTGGACATCCATCTGTTCGACGTAGCCAGCAGATCGTTGGAAGGACACAGGGAGTGGGCGACCATCGACTAGAACGGAGCCATGAATGGTACCGTCAGTCTTGCGTTGAGCTAGAACGTCGAGCAGTGTAGTCTTTCCGGCCTGAGTGAAAATGTTAGCATATATCCATCTGTCAATCGCATTGCTAGTGCACTTACACCTGAAGATCCCATAAGAGCACCGAGCGTACCTGGCTTGACAAATCCTTGAACATTGTCGAGAAGAAGACGATCGCCATGCGGCGTCTTGACGGTGTAAGTCAGATTCTTCCAGGTAAAGACCGATGTATTGTTGACGAGCTGGTTGTCGATGGTTGCGTCAGACTTCTCAAAATCGGAGCCGGAGTTCTCGGATGGCTTCTCGACAGCCTGGGATTCCTCATCCGCAACCTCGGCCTTAGGTACCTTCTTCTGCTTCTCACGGGGGATAAGGAGGCCGCGACCACCTTCGCCCATCTGCTTCCACCTGGAAGTGAAGAAGACGGTCATTGCCACGAAGAAAACGTACCAGGCGCAGAGAATACCAAAGTTGCGCCAAAGGCTTTTGTGGCTGAAGGACATGGAAGCCAGGTATTGGTCACCAGTAACGCTGGTTGCTCCAAGAGGCGCACCACGGACGCCGGTACATGCTTGTCCGCCTCCTGTTTCGGGGCTGTATCCTTCTCCATTTGGAACCAGGAATGGGCCCACACAAGGAATCACCTGGTCGTGGAACTCGTTCGCGAGCAATGCTTCGAACGCGTAGGCCATGGGGTCGATCCAGAAGAACCAAACGAACCAAGGGTGCATGTCGGGCTTGGGAATCATGTATCCTGCGTATGTGAAGGCAGCGACGATGGTGAATCCAGAAGCTTTAGTTGCTGCGTCGAAATTCGGGAAAGCGGCACCAATGAACCTGAACAGCTGTGTCATAGCCAGGGCCGAGATCAAGTTGATGAGCCAGAAGATGAAGAAAGCCTGAGCGGTGTACTGGAATCCAGTCATGAAGTACAGCACAATTCCAAAGTGCGAGATTTGGAAGAGCATGATCGGGATGTCGGTAATGACCTGGGCGAAGACAAAGGCAGATGGATGGTGGAGAGCGAAGTCTCGATGTTTGGCTAAGACGGGTCGGCCGACGAACGAATCCGTAACCTCGGCGAGAGCAATGAAGGTAGGATATAGTAGAGAGAAGAAAAGTGAGCCTCCCTTGATGAACAAGCCCGCCGTGTTGTCCGGAGCATTGTAGAACAGTGAGCCACCGATCAACGCCTGAACGATAGTTGTGGCTTGCTTGATGAACAGAGTTTGCTTGTCGCCCCAGAGCATCTGAAATTGGCGTATGGTAGCCGTCTGCACCTGATGGAAATATCCTGCGGACTCCGCAGCTTTCTTTGGGAGGTTCTTGTGCTTGTCTTGAGCCTCCTGTTCCTTGAAGTCCGCCGTATTCTGCTGAGCTTCGGGACTATTGGGGTAGTCGAGCTCGGCCATCATCCTTGGCTTGATGGGCGAGTTGTTATAAGCAGCGAGCAGCTCCTCTGTTGATCGAGGAAATCGGTCCTCAAAGTCTAGGGCAATTGTGCGTACAGCAGGCGCCGATACGCTCGTGAGGAAGTCTGACTTGTTGGCTGCAGGGTCGTATAGGAAGCCAAGATCCTCCATGTATGGCACAGCTTCATCTCGAGGTCCGTAAAAGATCTGCTTGCCGTTGTCGAGAATCAGAATCTTATCGAACTGCTCGTAGATCCCATTACCAGCTTGGTACAGACTGGCAATTGTAGTGAGACTAAGAATATCTGTCATAGCGCGCATGGCTTTCGTCCAATCTAGCGCAGTGCTCGCGTCGAGACCACGAGTGGAGTTATCCCAGGAGAAGACGCTGCCTCTAGTCGCAAGGCATTCGAGAATGGACACTCGCTTGCGCTCGCCACCCGAAACACCACGAATGAACTCATCCCCGACCTTAGTGTCCTTTGTGTGTGTGATACCGAGAGACTTTAAGAGGAATTCTTGGTATACTTGGGCGTACTCCTCCTCGTTCTTGATGTCCGGTGGCAGGTGGAAGGGCACCTTCAAACGTGTGGCGAAGTCGATGGTGTCACCAACTGAAAGAGCTGGAAAGAAGATCTCCTCTTCTGTGTTCATGATGATCTGACCACGATATTGTTTGGCTTCTTGACTGGTCATGGAACCGAACGAGACGTCGCCAGTAATGTCTGCGAAGCCATTTCTGTGGTTTGATAGAACGCTAAGCAGTGTTGTACATCCGGCTCCTGGATTTCCAAGAACAAGCAACATCTCACCGGGTTTGACACATCCAGAAGAGTTGTCGATAATAGTCTTCAGGGGTGGGCTCGTACTGCCCTTCCCGAATGGGTTGAATTGAGAGAGAACATTTTCGTTGTAAAGCGCATCACTGCTGATGCCCTTCACTGTGAGGTTCTGCCATGTCACACCAAGCTTCTTCGATTTCCCACCGTTAGCCTCGTTACGTTGTCGTATTTGTAGTATATCTGGAGTGATGGGCCATTGTGAGATGTCTCGGGGGTCGGTCTTCTGGCCGGATTCGTCGTCTGACTGCTCCGCGCTGGAGTTGACGATAGGGTCCGCCATTGGGGAGGGAGATTGTCCGGAGGGCTTTCCGAGCGAACTCGCCTGGTACATCGCTTTCTCGGGGTCACGATTGACCTCCATGTTGTAGTTCTTCGGATTCGCTAATTTGCCAGACTTTGACAGCAGAAGAACTTCGATGGAAAAAAATGCTGGAGATCAGACGACTGGAGTTGCCGGTGGGAGAGTAGCAACATCACGCACGAGATATAAGAACAATAAAGTAATGAGATATATGACCATAACTTAGCTTCTGATGAATAATCCGACTCAAGGCCCGGGGTCCAAAGAAGCCCTCTGTCTCATTCCTTATTAATGTGCTGAACGAAGAACATGGGACATCTTTTCGACGGATAGGGTTCTAAGTGAATATCTCGTGCTTCAAGGTTTTCCTAACAGTCAGTTCAACCGTCTTTGTTGAATAATCAGGCATATCCGCTCGGAGTGATTACTATACATTCCTAGATGCGATCCATGGATGACTAGCGGGGCTTGATTACTAGAACCCCATACCCTATTTGGGCGGGTCTAACCTTATAAGCTCTAGCCCCGTGGATCGATAATTAGACCGACTAGTTAACTAAATCAATCATATTTATTAACTACGAGCTACGATGATCGAACGACTAGAATTAATTTAGTGCTGTAATGAAGACCGACTTGAACCCACTTGTCCTCAATGGTCATACTCATCTTTCTTCTATGGGAATTTCTTTGTCTGATCCTAAGTTACGTTATTAACTAACTAACCTATCGGCTTGATTATTACTTTGCCGCCGCCACTAACTACTCCTTTCGGATCAGATATTAGACCTTTGCGTCGAAATATTTATTTACATTTCCGGGTGATGTAGTATTAAAAGTTGATATCATTAGTCAAAGCCTTATCTTTTCGGTCCCCGGCTGCGTCGCCACTAATTATAACGCCCTGACTTTGCATGGCAGATTTAAGCGGGTGTGGGTTGCTATAGTCGGCCCGAATAATAGCTCAGCCTTCGGGGAATGTTGGGAGAGAATGGTGACTAGAAATGGAGAGCGGCGTAATTCTTAGAGGACGGCGGGCCCGACATTTCCGCCTGGGCCAATCCCATGCCACTATAATAGAAACCTCCGCTTTTCTCGACAGATCTCTCTCAGTATGATGAATAAACAGGTAAATACTGATTACCTAGGTAAACTTTCGACCCAGCACATAACTGACTATTGGTTCGCGGTCGGAGCTTAAGGTTATCTATCGACAATGGTTTCTAATCACAGCGTAAGGACACTCAATCACGAGTGTAGAGAGGTATAAGTAGAACAGACGCCGTGCACCCAATATCATTTACTTCCCTATATAGTCAATAGTTTCTGACCACTCTGTACTATTCCTATTTTCTACCCTGTTTATCACTGTCACGCCAGAGCGAGCACCTCCAACTTCTTCCCCCCCACTACATCACCACCCCGCAGCCATGACAACTCCTACCAACATTGATCCCAAGGATATTCAAGCATACTGGGCCAAATATCAAGGGGACAAGTATGTTGAGGGCTGGGCCTCCCTCTGGGACAAAGGTGATAATCTGCCCTGGGATCGTGGCTTCCCCAACCCTGCACTAGAAGACACCCTGGTCCAGCGAGCTGGCACCATTGGCGGGCCCATCGCCCAGGACGGTGAGAGGCGGAAGGCCCTGGTGCCGGGCTGTGGACGTGGAGTCGACGTGCTCTTATTCGCGAGCTTTGGGTATGATGCCTATGGCCTGGAGTGCAGCGCCGCGGCTGTCGAAGCGTGCAGGAAGGAGGAGAAGGAGAACCATAGCCGGTACCGCGTGCGAGATGAGAAAGTTGGGAAAGGGAAGGTCACTTTCGTCCCGGGGGATTTCTTTGATGATACCTGGTTGAAGGAAATTGGAGTACCTCGAAATGGATTTGATGTCATTTATGATTACACGGTATGTATACTCAATGCCGCTGTCGGGCTCCATTCCGTCATTGCTATTATTTTCTCTCCACCTGTATTCTGCGTCCTACAGAGGGACTTGCAAGATGCTTCACTCCATCTTTAGAATTTTGATGTGCCATTTCCGACCCACCCTGGATCCTTCTGGTCTTTCTGGATTTTCCCTCTTAACAACCATCAAGTTTTTCTGTGCTCTGAACCCAGAACTCCGTCCTAAATGGGCTCTCCGACACACCGAGCTCCTTGCTTCCTTACCTGCAGGCAATCTGATCTGTCTGGAATCTCCTCGTCATAAGGACCCCTTGGCCCCCGGCCCTCCATTTGCCTCTCCCTCCGAGGCCTACATGGAGCATCTGAGCCACCCCGGTGAGAAGATCTCCTACAACGATAAGGGTCTTGTCGATACGGACCCGTTGCGAGAGCCTAGCAAGGCGGGCCTGGAGAGAGTGGCGTACTGGCAGCCAGAGCGCACGCACACTGTGGGCAAGGATAAGAATGGGGTGATCCATGACAGAGTCTCTATTTGGCGTCGACGTGACTAGAAATGTGCCTGCGCATTTTTGTGACCCAAAAAGGGAGAAAATGTAAATGGAATATATAGGTGATTTTAGAGTCCGGCCCTGGATTTCAAAGGCCAGCCCCTAGACGCTAAAGTGACAGCCGAAATGAAGGGCCGGGATGCAAAGGGCGCTTTTTTAAAGAAATTTCGCGGAAATAGGGAACATATGCACTGGAAGGATTTCCTCAACTACACAGCGGGATGCTGCTTCTAATCGTCGCATCATGCAAAGTAAGCGGAGATTATATCTATTGTAGACAATTATTGTTATTATACATAATTCATGGTATTTCGCACGGAGCGTTAAACGCCCAAGGATCATCAAGAGTTGCAAGGCGAATGGCATTCTCAACATCGCGCTTTCGGAACGCTGGTCCGCGACCGAGACAGATAGCGCAGAGGGAAAGATCTACGACAAGGTCAGTAAATGCACGGACAAGAAGACACAAAGAACCAATGATCTCGGCATTACTCACATTTAGTGAAGCTCGCTGCGTTGAGCTGCGGAGCCGAATTGAACCGGGGACTGGAGAGGGGCGAGCTCGGGTCCTGAATACGAATCCCTCGCTGCTGTAGCATCCTTTGCACACCACTCGCATCCATCCACTCGTCAGCACCCGATTCATTGACAATTTGCCACGTTCGAGAGGAAACGGTGAGTTGTTCAGGAGAGTAGCTGCTCCTCCTTGAACTGAGAACTTTTGTACTCAACTCGACCGTGTCTCCCATTTCGTCGTGCATGTTGGCGAAGAATCCGAAGATGAATCGGTCGCGCTCGTCAATGGTCAATCGTTTGCCGAAGATTGCTTTGACCCTTGGATCGTCTGCAGATGATCTTGTTAATAGATAGTAACCAGACTCGCAGCATTGTCGGACCAGACGGTGTGAGAGCGTCCAGCGCCCTTGCTTTAAAAGGCTGTCGGCCGATACTATGGTCGGGAAATTCAAGGTGGGACTAGGTATGGATGAGAAGGGGATATTCGGAGACGAGACTCTTCCGAACGGTAGAATTGCTTGTTCTTGGAGGGGTGGCTTGGGGGGTAGTTGTGACAGTCGAGGCCATTGAGCCGCGAGGTCCGACGAGGACTGGAAATCGTCACCGATTATTGGCCATGAATCAAGTTGCGTTATCAGCGGATTGTGATTTGAGGTTATATCTTGTGTATCGCTGAGCGTGGGAGACGTCGATCGCGATACGTCCGCCGGGGCTGCAGGTGCTTGTTCAGCCTCGTCGCAGCCACTTTTGGCAAGCGACACGCATTGCTGTGTAATTTTTTGCAGAGCAGCTGTGACACGAGACTGATTTTGGAGAATCCCAGTCTCTAACAGAAGATCACTAAAGGAAAGGAACGACTCGCTGAGCTCTTCGATGCCCGACTCGAATTCCTGTACACGAGATTGCAGATTGACAATCGTGGTATCTTTTCTCTTGCGATATACTTGCTGCGCGACGCGAAGCTGCTTTCGACGTCTCTGGATTCCTTGAGTCAGTTCCAACTTGCTCTGTAGTTGTTCGGGATGTACCCACCTCGGGACATTGCTGATTGTCCGTCCTAGCTCGTGGCCGGCCTCTCTTGCGAGGAGCGGGCGCGTCAGTCATTGCTTCGACCATCGGGTATTGCTTTTGAGGCCTTTTCTTTATCTTGAAGACATGCAGTGATGTAATGGATAATCTAAGAACGCGAAAAGGACGTGACGGGGTTGCTTTACTCATCGGGGTCGGGGCGTCGGGATTGTTGAATAATCGAAAAATCGGTGGGTCGCCACGATTGGCCCGAACTGCGCCCAAAGTTTATGGGATATGGCCCTCCCTAGGCCCTAAACAGGAACCTTGGTTTTTGTGGTGGTCTAGTGGAATAAAGCCGTATTTTATTCCAATATCATGCTCCGTCCGAACGTCATCAACTCATCATCAAGACCGAGCGCGCCGCAACGAGGAATATAAATCGAATCATCGACCTCGGCTTACTCTATAATTCTCCATCTCCAACGCTCCGGAATACCTTCATCCGCAATGTACAGCGTACAGCTCTCGCAACATGTCTTCATTCACTCAGCCGATGCCAGTAGTTGCCTGCGGCAGAATACCCGCGATGGGGAAATCAATCTCCCAGCACCTGCTGCCTGAATATGAAGGTTCTTGATATACATTCCGAAATAAACAAAGTATGGTGCTAATGCTCCTCAGTCATCCACTTCATCCTGTCATATGAGACTGCAGAGGCTGAGCTACCGCATCTGCTTGCAGGTCGCGATCCTCAGTCTCGGAGCCCCAATGAGATCGGAACCCACGATTACAGCCGGCCTCCTCGCGCGGTAATCTTCGGTCGCGGCTATGAGCCACAGCAGGTTGAAGAGCTTAAGAAGAAATTCGCGGGTGTTGCTAAAGAACCTGTTGCTTGGGTGAGGGGGAACCCAGCGGATTTGCCTGCCGGGGCCGCTGGGCCTGACTATGCTCAGAATATCGCGGCGGATATGAAGAAGGTGCTTAAAAAATGGAGGGACGGGGGAGGAAAAGATGAGGAGATTTTTATGTACTAGTTGCTTTGTCGGGGAGAGATTATCTGATGCCTTGCTTTTCGCCAGTTCGAATCTCACAAACACAAACTCAAGGGCCGATATCAAGGATATTTGTAAGTGGTCTTGGACTTCGCTAGTTGGTTCCCTGGGCTTGGATCTTTTGGTGGTCGATGTACTTCTTCTGGTCGAGGCATAGAATGAGAATAGGGTGCAGTTACCTTCGCTAGACACGAAGATTAGGCTGGATGGTGGGTGTTTGAACCAGGAAACTCAATAGCCACTTAATTGTTTTAACGTTATGGTTATAGTATTAACCTTTGTAATATTAGTATCTATTGATTAAAAT
>PKQL01000800.1:0-11147 GCA_002916455.1 Penicillium sp. CF05 | reverse complement strand
ATACATGTCTTCAAAGTTCACCCATAAATATGAGGGTGAACGTTGGGAAGTAACGTCGCAGCAAGGACGAAAGTGTCACAGGCAAGAAGACCGGAACACGTTCAAACTCGTCCATTGAGAAGAGGGCTGCCGTCTTCGCTCCGCCCTTCACCCTTAATATCGGTCCCAGTTTGGTTGCTGTTCGCGTCCGAGTCGCCATCCTTTCCGCAGCCTTTCACAAGGATATGTCGCTGTTGTCAAAAGTCAGTAATGCGGCAATTGTTACACGAGAATCGCAGATAACATACCTTAAGAGCATCCTTGCGCGAGAAGCTCTTGTCACAGTGCGAGCAAGGGAAAGGCTTAACGGCCAAATGGATACGTTTATGACGCTTGAGGTCGTGATTGCGGTTGAAACTCTGGGGACACTGGTCGCATTTGAAAGGTCGGTCCGCCGCAGGGGCGGGCATGCCATGTGGGGGTTGATGGCCCCCATATAGATGTTGAGAACTGGCGACATGCCCGCTGTTGAATCCCGGCAGAAGCCCGGGTTGCATTCCACCCATCATCGACATGGGTCCACCGGGGCTGTGTACATTGGTCATGACCGGACCGTTCATCGCCGGGAGAGAATATGAGGGCCACGGCTGGCGGGGATATCCCAACGGCGGCTGCCCAGCTGACGGACTGTGAGCAGGCATTCGCCCTGGAGGGTGGATGCCAAGCCCGGCGGGACCATACATGGGAGAGAAGCCGGCCTGGTGGGGACTGTGCAAGGGAGGAGAAGTGGCATACATATGCTGATGTTTGGGGCCATATGGGTCGTTGGATGGTAGCGGGGCGGGGGATGTAGCAGGTCCTCCATGGTACATGGCCATGGTAGGTTGTGAAGCGGAGGGAGGCATGGTTGATGGGGCGGGTAAAGGTTGGTAAGATAATGTCGGGGCTTCATACGGGTGTGGCAACCCATCCGTCGTCGGCGGTGGTATTACCGATGAGCGCTGCATGCCGGATGATGGTGAAAAGGAATTTCGGGCTGGGTATGGGTTGACCCCGGATGCCCAGGACTGTCCGTATGGATTGGCCCCTGACCAATATGCCGGTGGCAGCTCGGAAGACGCGCCTGTTGATGGAGCCAATGGCTGGGGTGTGGCTTGCTCCCCTGTTTGAATCGTGGCGGGTGGCGTTAGCAGGTTCCCCACGCTCACGTTCACTGGCGCGTGGGAAACTGGGGGATGGGTGGGATTTCCGTACTTGGGTGCTGCACCCAACGTGAACGGCGGTGGTGGAAGCTCAAAGCTGGGTAACGTCGGGGCCGCTGGACGACGAATGTTCAACGGCGGGGCGGACAGCGCGTCTAACGCTGAGCCCATTCCCGATGGCACTGCTAGGGTCGCCAGATTTGCGGATGGATCCCTCACTCCCACGTAGAACTCGGAGTCGTTGATGTTAGTGAGCTGGCCGAAAGATGATCCGTTCAACGCCCAATCTCGATCGCCAGGTACGGCCCCGGAAGGGCTGGTAGAATCCAGGAGGGGCGATCGTCGATCGCTGGGGCTCGCGATCGGTATATGAAGAGAGTCGAGGGACTCAGGTTCTCCCGAGAAACAGGGGAATTTCTGGAAGGACTAGAGTACTCTCGAACAAGAATGCACCAGAATAAGGATAAAGTGAATTTTGTCACGGTCGACGAAAGCGCGTGTAGTACATGGTCTCAGGGAGAATTGGGAGTTGAAAGTTGAGACACTAAGAAGTGAAGAGAAGAGATGTGGGGGGGTGGGCAAAGGACCGTGGCGTAGGAGGCGATAGCAAGCGCGGGGGAGTTGTTATAATAAGAGAGTTAGGGAGTTCCAGTGAACAGACAAGTCGAGAAAAAGAAACTAAATAAGATTGATTTTTTTTTTTTACTCTTCGGGGAATGAAGTATGGGGTCGACGCGGGTCTAGCCAGGCCTTGGGAATGGTATAATAAAAACACAGATATTAAAGAACCGAATAGAAAGATTTTAAAAAAAAAAAAGGAGCGAAAAAAAGAGCGAAAAAGAGCGAAAAACAAGAGGGGTGTACGGAGTAAGCAGAACGTGGTTGACAGCTAAAAACATGATAGTCTCCCGGTTGGCTGTTCCGAATTGTCTATGTTTTATTTTGATATGGGATATAAACCATCAATGTTCGGTTGGGATTTCTTACTTTCTGATATTAACTCTATCATAATAACACAAAGTATGTATATAGAGTACCTATGTTATAGCTACCCAGGTAGGAAAGATAAGAAAAGTAAAAAAAAGACCCTTCTTCCTCGAGGGGAATCCCTTGCGTCCGTACTGATCGCGTGAAAAAGAAAGGGCGCTAGTGCACTCCGGAGAGAATCTGTGCTAGCAGGAATGGACCCGGCTATTGAGACAAGTTTCCTTTTAATTTTATTAAAGAGAAAAAGGAAAGAGGGAAAAGGGAAAAAGAGGGAAAAAGAAATACCAGATGGATCCAGACTTTCCTACTATCACAAGATAATCCAATAAGAAGACCAAGATGTCAACGCACGGACAAGACCGGAATGGCCAGAATACGAGACCGTCGAAAAGGCAGAGGCAAGCGAGCTATCTGGTCATTCGTTAACCATCCAATTCAGTTAGTCTTCTTTGACGTTATTTCATCTGTCCTTTTTAGCATATTCCCATTTCAWAGACGGTGTACGGAGTATAATATCAGACTATTGTAGACCATATAGTCTGTATGGAGTACTTCGTAGAGACTCAATGATCTATGTCTGGTCTGCGGAGTATGGTCATCTGCCCTTTTTTTTTTTTTTTATTTTTTTTTTTTTTCCCTTTTTTTCCCCCAATTGTCAAGGTATAAAATCGATTTTTTTGTTCCCCGGGTTTCACCGGCCATGGTAGCCCCGTTTGTTTTTTTTTTTTTTTTCTTTTTTTTTTTTTTTTTTTTGTTTTTTTCCCTTTTTGGCCCCCAATAGTCAAGGTATAAAATCGATTTGATTGGTCCCCGGAGTTCACCGGCCATGGTAGCTCCGTTTGTGTCTTTTATTTTTTTCACTTTTTTTTTGTTACTTTGGCTCGGACCTTAAAAGGTCAACTCAACACTACCTAGTTCCATGGATCCCGTTATTCTCTCCCCCGAAAGCCAATCGCCTCCAGCATCCACTCCCTCGGGTTTCCCTCGTTCCTAAGGTCCAAGGGTACTTCCAAGGTCGGGTGGCGAAATGCCAAACATGTCTCGACTCCACGCGAAGTTTCTCGCTTCGGTCCAGATGTCTTATCCAATCAACCAATGAAGGCGTCTTCTTTCGTTGCCTTTTGCACGGGCGTGGCAGATGCTTATGTAGGGAGAAAGAGAGGGGACATGCCCTGTCGATCGGTGTCTGTCACCATAGAACATAGGTATGTCCGTACCCCGTAAATATATAAATATAAAACTTGACAGAGCTGATCTGCCGCAAACTAATAATAACATCGTTTAAAGATATGCCCCGAGTACTTCGTAGAGGCTCCATCTATGCATACGATGCTCGGGTCGCTGGACCTCCTTGGCACAGCTTAGACATGTCCACTGGTGCATGGAATTTAATATTACGATCCGGTCTGCATTTCCCCCGTAATTGGTAGCAAATTCGTTTAAACGGAGTACATATGTAGACCGGCAGTCCCCTCCAAAAAAAAAATAAGTAAATAAACAAAATAAGAATAAAAAGGAAATAGAAGAAAGGGGGAGAGAAGTCGAAAAATAAAAAAGAAAGAAAGAAAGAAAGAAAGAAAAAAAAGGGGGGCAACTCTTAGACATGCGAGAGGTACAACATAGCCGAATCACATTCTTGGGGACTGCATACCACTGCCCTTCTGCTATGTCTCGTGAATGACACAGCATTTATCCAATATTGTATCTTCTATACATTCTATGCAGGAGAACGGCAATTCGCTAGATTTTGGCTTCCCCAAATAAAGTCGTCAATTTGATAGCGCTCATCACTCCACCGCGTCTGTAGCCGCACATCGCTCTGCCCGAAAAGGTCCATTTCAACGACGATCGGTTGATCAACAATATGTGGCCCCATCCTATGCTGGTTCCCGGTTGATCGACCTGGCACAGCCTTTTCTCGATTCGCAGATGCAATCCCCGGACCACTCACTATGCTACGGTTCGCAGCCGATCAGTCGCTCGTTTCATGCAAGGCGGCTCCTCCAAGTCCAGATGTGACAGCGCGCAAGGATCCACCTGGCTGATCGTGGACGCCTTAGTGTCGCCTGCATCGGCTCTTGCCGGCGTGGCTTCGGAGAAGCTCACGGTTGGCGTTCACGATCGTCCTCGGGAATGGCGTTTGGAAGGTTGACAATTTTTCTTACCCGGGAGATCTGCGGCCATGAGTTTTCCTGCAGGTGTGATGGGTATTGCCGGCCTCTGGATTTCAAAGCCCACATTTTGCCTGCGATCTTTACAACGTGGACTATTAATGGTCTGTATAGTATAAATGTGCTAATATGTACCTAGGTAGGTCTCAACCTCAGAGGTAATAAATAGAGCACGGATCTCTCCGTTCCAAGGTATAATCAGAGGCCAAGCTGAGCCTTTCTTCTCTGTCTCGGCATATGATTTTTGGATTTTTGGATTTTTCCTTTTCATTTATTTCATATTTCTTTTTTTGTCTCTCGACAACAGCCCCACGAGCATCTGTCGCTGTAACATCCTCCCTTGCAGCAAGGCTCCGACAGTGGATCTGCTTGCATTGCATTGCCTTGCAAGAGACATCAACTTTCTCTCGCGTCGTGCTGCTCTATTTATCATGAAAACTCAATTGATTTGGATTTACTGTCCTTATCGCCCTTGCGCTCTCCCGAGGTCGTCGAGCTCGTAAAGCTAGGTGTCCGGTATGACAGTCTCTGCGGTGAAACACCTGGGTGTATCAATAAGGTCTCGTCAAGACCCGATGGTGTTTGTGATACTTCTTCTCTTTGGTTTACTGCAGGAAAATAACATTATCGAGTCTTTCGCTACACAGGCCATTACCCCAGCTTTTCGAACGTATTACCCAAATAGTACGTGTAACCCAGATTTTATTGTAAAATGTACTCACAGGTTGTTGGCTGGTGTTGATATATAAATGACATAAAAGCCTCGGCTATGGCTCGGCCATATATATTCACATATATCGATTACCCGGTCGCATTACAAGCTGACCAGACCAGACCAGACCAGACCAGATTAAAAAAAAAAAAAAAAAAGTAATCGAGAAACAATAAGATAGAAGAATATTTAAATAGCCTACTTGGGATTTCCTAGTTGCACCTGGTTGCATCTCCTTGAATTGCCGAATGTTGCTCCGATGACGTCGAACGGCGGGGTACAACTTCAATGTTTTCCACTTTGCCTTCCAACTTTCTTTTCTACCCCCAAGACTATACCTTCCAACTTCGCTTTCAAGCTTGTATGTTCTTATCTGGTCCCTCCCAATGCAATACCGGCCATTTCTAACCTTCCAAAGACCGTTGCTTGCAACCAAACTCCACTTTAACCCACCGTCCTTCCATTGCTTCTCTAGAACCATGTCTGGAATCAGCAAAGCTTGCTGCTCGTTCGTGATCCCCAAATCAATTGCATTCTGTGATGCTCCAATTACACGTCGCTGACCATCACTGTGCACAGGATCCCCCCTGTTGTATCCAAGGGCTACCAGGCCAAGGGAGAATACAAGACCATCAATGGCCTGAAGACCTGTGGGTTCTTACCACCGCTGAACTATTATGGATTGAGCTAATAGGATTACTTCTAGACGTCACCGGCCCAGAGTCGGCCACCAAGGCTATCCTAGTCATATATGGTCAGTCACTCACTTCCCCATGAGAAATACAATCCGACCGTTAACTGATACAATTCCGTAATATGCAGACATCTTCGGCTTCTTCGACCAGACTATCCAGGGTGCCGACATCCTAGCCACCTCGACCGACCAGAAATACCGCGTGTTCGTGCCCGACTTCTTCGAGGGTAGCCCTGCCGACATCTCGTGGTATCCCCCCACCACCCAGGAGCACAAGGAGAAGCTGGGCAACTTCTTCTCAACCAAGGCTGCCCCACCACAGACCCTGTCCAAGATCCCCAATGTCGTCGCTGAAGGCAACAAGCTAGCCCCTGGCGGCAACTTCCAGTCCTGGTCGATCCTAGGCTACTGCTGGGGCGGCAAGATCGCTACCCTGTCCTCCGGTGCTGATAACAAGCTATTCAAGGCGGTTGCGCAGTGCCACCCGGCTATGGTCGACCCCAATGATGCAAAGGTCGTGAACATCCCCATGGTGTTCCTTGCCTCGAAAGACGAGACTCCCAAAGACGTCAAGGACTTTGAGGCCAATTTGAAGGTTCCTAAGTACGTCGAGACTTTCCCAACTCAGATCCACGGCTGGATGGCTGCGCGATCGGATCTGGAGAACCCCGAGGTGCGCAAGGAGTACGAGCGCGGATACAAGACTGTTCTCGAATTCTTCCACCAGCACTCGTAAACAAAACAAAAAAGGGCACAATTGACGCTGGATGCCTTACTGCGGAGGTTTGATGATAATATGAGAACTACTTTCAAATGAGATAATGATAATCAGTCTTGCGTGGACAGAAACTACCTTCCAATGTACACATAGAGTCCTTCTAGTGTATGCCTAAGGATAAGCGCTATAGTTGGTCTATTTTTGAAGGGTGCTCTTCATTTTATTTCTCCTTGTTGAATTCAGGCATTAAAAAGTACATAAACAAGCTTGTTTTCAATTTGTGTCATCATTCAAAAAGATATATCTACATATGTAGGTAGGACGACGGATGCTGGATAATATATAACATGCTCGCCACTCCTGTCCGCAAGACGTCATCACTTTCCGAGTATCACCTTAATTTATGTAGGTAACCCCTTAACCTCTCGTTTCTTTAGTTTTTACAATTTGATTTTGGATTAATTCATATCAACAACAGCCGTGCATTTACGGGAAAAACTCGGTATCACTTCCACTTGCCGCGCTTCCGCTTCCAGGGTCACGACACGAGCCGAGGGGCCGAGATCAGCACTCTGCATATACTACTTATTTCTTATTTCCATTCCTTAGTCTTTTGTTTTATTAGCACATTTATTTATTCGGAAGATGCAATAATTGCACTGGTTCTGATGTCTTTCCTATTTGGCCGACGTCGTTCCTCAGATGCAGCTTCTACTGCTCACGATGAGTTCGATACACTAAGGCGATCATCATCGCATCGCCGTATACCTGACTCTCACCAATATGACCATACGAACAACGGGTCATTTCGAGGTATATTTCGAACGCACAGTGGCAGTTCGGACATACCCTCCCCAACTGCAACACATGTAAGAACGTCTATTCCGTCGTTAGAACAGCTAGCTCATGACGAGAAAGGAAAAAGAAAAGCAAGGTTCAACTGAGAAGAGCACGCCCAAATCACGACGAGGGAGTAGTGCTCGACGAGACGGCAGCAAGGATCCCCGTGGCTCCCCTAGGCGCGAATCGCCCGCAGCAGGAGAACAGTGTGAGCCAACGCTACCCGGGAATATTTATGATTTTCTCGAATATAGACTAGAGATGGCGGCCAAAACAAAAGACAACCCACCTGGTGCCAACCCAAGCCCATCAGAGGAATCACTCACAACGAAAGACATCAAGGCAATGTTGTCTGGGGCACCTCACTTTTTTCTGGAAAAAGGCAAGCATCGTCGATGGTATCCCCAGGTGATCTTCCCGTGGGATGAGCAGAACCCGGTAATCCAACACATGTGGGATCGCAAGCCATTGCCCCATGCTTCCTTTACTCTGAGCACACTTCACGCTCATTTGCCGCTCCCAGACGACTGGGCTGTTAAAGGCGGCGTTCCGATTCAAGTCCTTGACTGGCGCCGAACAGGCGCTACCAACAGGGCAACGTTTGATGTCAGCGTCTTCGAAGTACCCAACATGCTGTCCAACAATGGCAAAGAACCCGGCACGGTCGGTTTCCGGCACTTTCTTGAATTACCGGTGGCTGACGCGATCCGATACACTGGTCCCGAAAAGCCGAGGAACCCTCCATATTTACAACAAGTCCCAACCATGGCGGCAACCGTGGCATTCGATTTAATGGAGGGATATAGCAAACCGTACTCACAATGCCAGAGCGGTGCCGTGTACGATCGACATAGACTCATTTGTGAAGGCCCCGATGCCTGGAAGCGTATTGGAGTAAGAGATATCAATCTTCGAACGCTCGTGCAACGTTTAGAGCATCTGCGGAAGTTCCGACATGAAATGCTCACAGATGGATCGACGAAGACCATTCTGGATGTTGAAAGTCCGCGCGAGTTGCACGAAATTTTACACACACAATTCCTTCACCCTCGCCCTCCACCTACCGACGTCATAAAGGGTCATCCGCAAAGCGTCAAATCCCAGATCAAAACTTTGGCAATCGTACTGGCCACCCCAGGAGCATGGATCAATTTCAGTCTCCCCGAATGGCGCTTTCGGGCAGGGCAGGTCCTATGGGAGGCTTCCCTGCATGGCGATGGAGACTGTCTGGATCCCAGTTCATGTAATGAGAAAGTGCCGGGGGATATTTTGATCAAGTCCGGGATGGAGCGGAAATGGTTGCTGATCCAGCTGCTCCTCTCTGCTGAATTGCTTCTTCGCTTGGATGCGTTCGTCCGAGTTGGCATGTTGTATGATCCGCACGGTGGTCATGTCACGGTACATGAACTTGTACAATTCGAGCAATTGAGAGAAGGGAAGCTGAACTGGGATCTGGTTGTTGTGCGCCGGTTCCTCAACAGTCTCAATATCACTTGCCCGGCGCCACAATCAGGGCCATCTCCAGGTGGCTCGTCAAAACCCTTAGCCACCAAGTCGCATGAGAAAAGCCATCGTTTTTCACTGCGCGAAAGCATCACTCGGCGTAGCTCGCCCCCTGTTGCGGATCTACAGTCTGCCTGGGACTGTGAACTGAACTCTTCGCATGTTCGACAGCAGCTGGAGGGTCTGTATGTCTTCGCCGAAAACATTGGGTGGCCAAAATTGGCTGCACTGAAAGCTTCCATGGAGCTCAAACTTGGAGATCCTAACAATCCGGTTCTGCCGGTTTTAGTCGTCGATGACAGGCGGGGTTGGGAGAAATCATCCAAGGAGATGTTACTGGCCAAGGAGGACATGTACACACGAAACCCCTGCCGCCGACGCGTCAAACTTCATAGCTCTGGCGATCCAGAGTCTAAAACTTTAGGCTGGATCTCGCGCTCCTGGCTCTCCGGGTTCGTGATACCTGGGGAGGGGATCAGTCACCTTCTCATGGCGACGCTCCTTGAGAACGACGCAGATGCACTGGCTCAACTGGGCTCAGTCGCCAACCTCTATGGAGGGTTTGTGTATGGCGAACGGAGTTGGTGGAGCAAAGCTTGTGTTGTCGGACGTGTCTTGTCTAGTTCAGCGGGAGCTAAGACATGCATGGGGTGGATCGGCAGCGACACGATGCCCCGCGATGTGATTACGCGCGAAGTATTTAAATGTGGATGGCTTGAAGTCCCAGTTGAAGAGGTTCCGCAGATCTCGAGCAGGCCTCGAATCAGGCACGGAGCTAGACTTGCGATGGAATCGACACCGCTAGGCATGGGAGATATCACAGCAGAGGCCTTTACACTCCCAACGGAGAATCCGGAGCCAAGTGCGACAACCAATGTCAACATCCAAGGGCTGACTCTGTCTGTCGATGATTACAGGACTCCCAAGGGGAACGGCATTACACCTGCTGAGGCATCCATGTCGTTCTCGATCGGAGACGCAGATACTGGTAGAGTTTCAACTACGGTTTGTTTCCCCCTCAAATATAATGTGCGCTTTATCTCCGCCCATGAGTGCTGTCCACCGTTGGGGGTCGCCTCTCACAAGTCATCCGACCGCGAGAAAAGTCAAACCCAACAGCCTACGAGACCTGTGTCCAAGTACACACGTCTACCAGGCCATCCTCTGCACATCTCTTATCGATACAAGTATTTTTCGTTGGACTCCCTTTCCTCTATGCCGGTGCCGCAATCGACATCGTCGCAAGACCCGGAGATTATTGTCATCGACGCGCGGGGCAGCCGAGACAGGGAAACGTTTGCTCGGGCGTGGTGTGCTGCTGTTGGATGCCATGCGATCATAAGTCGGTCCAGGGGAACTCGTGTGACATGTTGTGTCGCGTGTTCAATAAGGCAAGCGAGAGCCATTGACGCAATGGTTGTGGTGCGTGTGAGCGAATGAAGTGGTATTTTTCAAATAAATAGAAATTGGTCGCGCATGCTGCTACTTCTGGGGGCCGAGTTCGGGGACTGTCCGGCTCAATAGAGCCCGAAACACGAGAGGCCATAATTGCGCCAACCGGGGCATTGTCTCCATGATTGAGTCTGTAAAGAGTACAATATAGTAATTAAGTCCATGGACATTGGCCCCTTTTTGGGACCGGGAAAGCCTTTGGTGGCTTCAACGGGGTTTTCTCTCCGGAGACGCCGTAGAGAGAAATCTATGCCTGTCGAGAAGGGGGGAAACGCCCTCTGCGCCATCGGAGAACTCCAGATAGGAATCAGTGAATACCACCTTCCTCTTCTCCTTCAGCTGAAATCAAATAAAAAATAAAAAAAAATAAAAACGCCGCAAAATCTTGATAGGGGCAAAATAGAGAGAGGAATGGATTTTTTCTTGGGAGGACGCGTAAGGCAGGTTGCAGGTTAAAAAGGGTGACGCTCCCCCTTGAGCGAACCGATGACCGAATCGAGTCAAGGGCCCCGAAGATGGTGAAACAGCCGGACCAAAGCTGAGAGACCAGTGAGATCTCTGCGTTGTTGGCTCACAGGGAGATCTCCGATCTCTTACAATTTATGATACTCCGTACTTTCGTACTTCGGAGTTATGTTACATACTATATAATATTGTAGGGTGTACTCCGTACTCCGAAGTGTATTAGGGGCAAAACCCTAATTGTACTATATTGCCTCGATCATATCACATCTGCAAAATCCATGGATCTTCTCATACATATTAGATCATATCATCTTATCATCTGCATGCTTATGCATACTTATGCATATATAGTCTCTTGGGCAAATTAAGCCTTGTTACCTTGTAGAGTTCCTGGTTCAGGGATGTAAAGCTCACGGAGTAGACA
>PKQL01000799.1:0-11167 GCA_002916455.1 Penicillium sp. CF05 | reverse complement strand
GCTTCCACCGTCTCAGTAATTAATGCAGATGCTTCTTGAACCGAGAGGCCTTCTTCGGCAGGTATCTGCCTCCGGGATCTAGTGCGCTTTTGCTTCTACTTCTCGTTGGCGGCGCGTAAATCCTTATTTTCTTTAGCGAGTAAGATAGCACCTTGCATTGTAAGACGGAAGCCTTTTACAAGCTGGTTTAATGCACGATCTGATGGGCTAGGCGGGCTTCGAGATATTGTACGAAGTAAAGCTTTGATTGATGAAGTCTGACGACGTAGTTCTTTCCCTGTAAAGTTCGGTGCATGCGAACTATGACGAATATGGCCATTTACTGTGAAGAGCTGATGTTAGGAACGGCCATCTTGTTCCCATCCAATGTTTATCGGAGAGATGGAAAGACTACGCTCGTCTGCCTTGAGGCTCTTCTCTGCTGTCGGTGCTGTCTATGTCCGCAGAGTTGGAGCAGTTCTTTTGTGTTACTGGACAGATGAGTTCACCGATACGGACGCAATTGGAAGTTACCATGATAAGTACCATGATAAGTATAATACAGCAGCTAAGGCCGGATGTGTGAAACGGCCTAATCGAGGTAATGGATTGAATGCTCGATGTGTCAGGAGGTTAAAGCAAGATGCCGGGGAATGGACCACGAGTGTTACGATCTGAAGGATCATTGGTTCCTTCTTGGCCGAGGAGAAAATATTCCTTCTCGTTATGTGAAAGAGCTAAGCGAGCGCATTGGGATTTGCATAGTTCGTAGGATGATGTCTAAAGCCACCGGCCACCAACGATGTTGACACCCAGGGCATCATCTAGCGTGCGAGACGGTTCGATTAGGATGTTCTCTGCACCTTCGGTATTATTCCCAAGCCATATCTCATCAATGCCGGTACGGAGGCACGTATCGCTCGGCTTGCCTAGAACTGTGACCTCATCAAACTCACCTTTGGATTTTTCATCCTGAAAAAAACCAGCCCGACGAAGCTGAAGACAGGAATAACCACAGAACAGCGACGCAAGATATGACTAGCGTATTTTTCAACCGAGGTTTGGAAGAAGCAGGGCTGGATCCTTCACGCGTTGGGGTCGACAAGCTGCGATGTTTTCTGGAAGAAATCCTAGACACTCATATCCAGCGCGAGCTACCCAAGGTTCGTGATGATATCCGGCGTCTTTTCTGAGAGAAAAACGAAGAGCTCGGTAGACTTAGAGCGGAACGGAATTCTCCAAACCAGATACGTATGTACCTGATAAAGATCGCCACAAATTACTACAATGTCTTTCAAGCTGGCATTGATGTATCATACAGCAGCCGTGATGCAAGCTTCTTTGAAATCAGAGATGAGCGGCTCTCGGCTTGACTATGTGCTATTATTCATATGGAGAATGAAAGGTTCTCCGACGATATTCGACAAGATGGTGAAAATCGAAAAATCGTCTCATCGACTACACACTGCGATTGGGGCAGTAACAGCAGCTAAATGGGTCCGAAGATCTGCGATGCGCTCAGGCTCTGCAAAGCAATGTTTTGTTGGAGAGAGAATCACAACATAATAAGTATGGCGTGAAAAATAACTCTAATAATAAACTTCTAGGGTCTTTTTTGGTTGCGGATTTATTGGCGATGCTGATGAATTTGGTCAAACTAACCGTGCAAGATGGAGCTGAAACCTATGGGGTAGACGGGGCGATATCATTCGATTCTGATTTGACTTTACCATAGCTTGTTTTTCTCAGCTCCCACAAAACCCACCACTGCTTTGGAACCACCATGTCCCGCTATAGTGTATATTGGGCCTCGAAATTGCAAGTATGAGATATATGTTTGATGGGGGTAGTATGAAAAACTTTACGGTGGAACTGTAGGTATATGGAAATAAGTAATAGAGGGATATGTAAATCTCGGAATACTCGATCTGAGTTGTTCTAGGACTACTCCGTAAAGCTAGGAGCAAAAAGGAGGCCACATGACCTAATCTTTTAATAGGAAGCACACCTCTTTCAGGTCTTGATAAGCCTGTTTACATCAACCATATGCTTGTAACTTGTCCGAAACATATTCAAACAGTGGTCGACACGGACATATATACGCTCAACCAGGTGGAGCAGTTTGCTTTATCGGATGGTATCAAACAGGTATATGAGTCCAAATAGCAGAAAAAGGGCCGCGCCGCCCAACGTCACTGTAAACGTTAGTTTCGATCCAGGATTTCGCAACATGGCAGCCACTTACCAACTCGCATGCTAACTCGACCAGCAATGGCTCGGCCACCAATTACAGCGATTCCGGTACAGAGCGCATGCCCAGAAACAGCTCCAAGAATCACTAGCCAATAATCTGGACCAGTTGCCATTACCACGGTGGAAAGTTGACTGCGGTCACCCCACTCCGCGAAAAAGGTCATAGCGAATATTTGCACAAATAGAGGGCTGAGAAAAAGGGAGAATAGGTTGCTCATTCCTGCCATGAGAGATTGCCAATGGCACCGAACAGAACCAGGAAACTGGTGGCTTGCAGACAAATTTCTACCTAGCGAAGCAGGTGACTGATCCGCTGGGCAATCTTGTCTATCATGACCAGCTTCCACATCGAAAATTTCACCATGTGTATCTTGGTCGCCGTCACGTACTCGCTCATGGTCCTTTTCCTTCAATTCCGTTTCAACTTCCGAAATCTCACTGCTGAGGCCTTCATTTGGAGCCATTTCATAGCCCTCTTTAAGCATCTTCAAGCCGAAAGCGAAGAATAGTACGGCCGCCAACATTTTTGTGTATGTATCGGGAAGCAATGTCGGAACACTGCGGCCGAGAAGGGCCGAAAGCAGAGTCATTGCAACCAAGGCAGAGAGAGCAGCACTGTATACAAACAAAGGTGAGCATCTCATCGCCATTAGTGCAGCAATAATGAAAGTCTTGTCACCAATCTCAGAGACAATGATCATGGCGAATGAATAAATGATTGAGTGGAGTGAACTGTCAACGGAAGGAACGGATGTATCTTCTTTAGAGGGAAATGGCGAGCTCATATCATTGAGTCCATGCTCAGTAGCGGGAAGGCTCTTCTTCGCGAATGTTGGGAATTTGAGTTCCGTACCCTCCGCCAGTTTGCCATTAGAACCCTACCGATTGATTAGCAAGGTCTCCTGCAGCCACTTTCAGACCCCACAGAGGTTCTCCTACCTGTGAAGTAGTAACACCTGTCTCTGTATCGTCATTTTCGGCTCGCGTTGATGAAAACGGCTCCTGAGGCCTGCTAGGTTGATTCATCTCCATAGATTGGCTTTTCCTGGTTTCGATCGATCCCTGGAAGCATATTTTTTCGTCATGTTTTTCTTTGCGCAAGACTTCGAACCTGACCGGATGGGGAAGAAAGCCGAAATGTTTTGGCAATGGGTGACAGTCTCTGGGTACATTCGATGTCGCGCTGCATAAAACAGGCATAATGGCAGATAAGAGAGTCAGCAAGAAGATTGCTGGAAAGTATGCCATGATAATCAACTGCTAGAGAGAAATGCTTGGTTTCCTTTGTAATGTCACAGATTATAGCAAACAGGGAAGTATCACCAGAAAAACTAGCTTGTTGTTGTACCAGCAAATTTAGTGCCGGGTTTGACCGAAGACGAACGAGAAACTGATCGTTTCGCCCTTGATTGCTCCGGATTTCGGAAATAGCATGCGAAGACCCATAGCACTCAGGGTTCAAAATCCCTAAAAGGGGTTTTGATGTTTGAATGCCTTATTTTAGAACGGCAGAAACATTGAAAACCTGAATTACCATAACAGAGCTCTTCGAGGTCGACAACAGGAATGCCTTAGAAAATGGGCATGAAATGTGACACAAATCCTAGGATTCCCTTATTTCTCAGCATTGAAGCCTTCTGGGATGAAAAGCTTCATATTTTGAACTTGTAAACCCTCCAGAAATATGGAGATGCCGACATTTGTGCGGGCCCAAAGGCTTTATCTTTTTGGACTTGTAATTAAAATTTACAATACATTGTATAGCGCGTTGCTAATTCAGGCAGTCAGGCCCTAAAGGGGGTTTTTGGACCCTGCGCGCTATGGGTCTTCGTAATGCGTGGCATACGAGGCCGCGTCAGCATGTGTCGCGTCCATACTATTACCGTAGGGAACCAATGGGATACATTTCCGCCGCCCCATAGCTCTATCGAATTCTCGATTTTATTTGAATATGACCCGTTTGGTGGAGTTGTGGATGTGTAGCATCCGAGAAGTATGAAGCATCGTTTCCGAAAACTCGTAACTCTGGGTTTTCTAGCTTGTTCTTTGAACAATTGAAGAATTGAAAGGATAAATACCATCGCCTCGAAAAGAGGGTTTGAAAGCTTGTTTTCGAATTTGGATCCCGAAGATGTGGCCGAAGGCTCGAAACTGTCGCGATAGAGAGATTTGTCCTTCGGAAGAACGAACCCGTCCGCGGTGATACGCTCGATTTCGGTGATTAATTCGCGTGTACCCTCGCATGGAAGATATGCTGAGCGGCTATGGCCGTCACTAACACCTTTCGGAGGTTTTCCTTGGTCGATTTATAGACCAGTTTCATGGAAGTTGTAGATATGGACGGGGACGTCTTGAATGATTGACTCGAGAAGGTCGAACCAATAGATCCCTTGGAAGTTGTCGAAGAAACTCGTAAACCAAATTCTTATGTAGTGGAGTAGCACGTCTTCGATATCGAAACCTCGAAGACTAATTGAATTTGCTGTGATTGATTCTATTCCTAGGCACACGCAAGGGTCAAGATCGTATGTGAGAGCATGCATGTGAATAACTATGTATTTCATGTTTCATGGAGAGGTCCATCCCCCCGCAACATCCACCCATTCGGCAAAACAGGAACCCTCTTTATCTTCGGCATCGACGACATCAGTGTCACACCTGCAGCGACAGCCAACGCCGTTCTCCCGGACCGAGTCAAAATTAGCCCAGTATTCGTCTTCCTCCAAACGCTCCTTTTCATCTTCTATGGTTTGGTCAAGAAAAGGAGCGCGAGGCAATTGTCGAGCTGGCGCATTAGCAGGGCAGTGTTGAATAGTGGTGTGACGGTACCCAATATCACGGAAGTAGTGAACATCATCAGGTGAAAGAAGAATACCGGCGGCGAGTGAGTGAATGGGCGCGTCACCCCACTACAAACTCGGTTAATGATAAGCATGCGTCCATTTGGAAGGGGGGATGTTTTACTGACTCGCTCCATCCAAAATCCACCGCTTCTCTCCATCATTTCGAAAAATTCTTGACATTCCTTGCTCTGATACCAATCCAGGCGTGCGATTTCAAAGTTGCTCCAAAAGTGACACAAGTTGTAGGACTCTCCCTCCATGGCATCCGGACAGATTTCATCCGAATGAACATGATCGGAATCCAACATAGTGATATCCTCAGGAAGACTATTCCATTTCTCGTCCTCCGAGGAAGGCAATTTTATTCCTGACGGTCGATTTAAAAACATCTCCCAGAGACCCTTGGACTTGATACCTTTCGTGCGTTTGTATGCCGATGCATATCGGAAGAGGTTCGGAACTGTCTCTTGGAGCTCTTTGATGGCGATAGTGAACCCGTAGGTCTTATTTGCCTCGGCCATTTTGACAAAGGGGTCACTATTTGCGCTTGTTAATTAAATTCAGAAAAAAAAAGGAAGATCAAACCGCACTATGTGATGTCACAAAAGTACTTAATCTCGGGCTCCAAGCGCCAGTACCATTCATATTTCAACAGCAGCGGATGTTTGTAAAATTGCCTGTTGAAAGTTCAGCATTTTATTAATGTGCACTTCGAGAAGACAAACCCGGAGTAAAATCTACACATATGATGGTGTTGTGATATGAGGCTGGTGCAGATCAGGAACCAAGCCGCACCGTCGGAATTAGCTCCGAAGTGTCTATACAGACGACCAAGTTGATTGGAAATCAACTTGGCTCATTGTTGTATATATAGGCTCATGTATCCCTCTGAAATAACAACTCAATTCATACCTCTGAACTACAACAGATGGTAGCTTTCCATTCCACCATACATTATGTCAGCATCACCTTGTTTTTGAATGCCCTCCCTGGCAATCTCGGGATCGACCCAATCTGGAAAGTCCCAGAGAGTGCTTTCGACTTTACCAAACTCCACAGGAGCGCTGACATGTCTCTTGATCTTTGCTTTGAATTCCTCGTCGAAGTCGGCGTCGTTCAGAAAGACATATGGGTAGTGAAACCACTGGTTGAAATGTCTCTCAATAGACCTGATAGATTGTAATATTCCATCTAATTCCTGGTTTCTCACGAGGACAACGAAAGCAGCGTTCATACGAGCAGATCTCTGAATCTCATAAGTAACGGATAGGCAACCCGTAGCGAACACCTTGTCGTGCTTATCACTGATAATTCTATATTGAAGTTATTTGGGTTAATTGGCTGCGCATGACTTTGAACGTTGACCTTACTTTATAGTGGGCGGAGTGTCCGCTGGAAGAAACAGATTCGAAGGCAAGCCATTCCAGAAAAGTCTGGGCAGGAAAAATGCGGTTGCGATTAATGTAAGTATCAGGGCAATTATCAGTGGACAAGATCTGTGTTGCACTCGTTTTCCTGGCCGACGCAATGAACTGTGGGGAATCATCCGATCTTTGTTTCCCACGGAACTCCAATGACTTGAGCCCGTCGCGGTGAACCGATGTTCCATAAGGATCCCACGAGGTCGAACGTCGTTGGCCTGCTGGGTGACGAGCTCTCGTGTAAAGAAGGAGGCGTGAGTGAAACCAAATATGTGTCGAGGATATTCAGTATTGAATGGACTTCAGAAAATACAAGGCGAGACGGATCTTCCTAGGAAAATCGTTCAAGACTGAAATGAGGCAGAGATTATACTCAAATACCGACATATCAGGACTGTCAAGACTTTTCCGGAATATGGAATGCGTGTGAAACACCCGGTGATCGGAATTAGCGAACTTGATCTGCAGGGCCTCCTTCGATTGTGGATAGACGGCATTTTCCATGGTATCCATCCATGGAATATTCCCATAGCCGTAGGTGGACGGCACACACCAAATTCCCATGGAAGTCCAAAAGGACTGTAAATAATGCAAACATCATTAAGCCCGTGGCTAAGAGCCCTACTGCTCTTGCTACTCGCACTTTTGATGTGCCGTGTTCAACTCTCGCCGCCTAAGCGGTGTTCATGATCGCGCAGTTTCTCGGCGAAAAGGTCCTCGCTGCCAAGAAATCGGGCCGGAGTCCACCGAATGCCAAGCATTCGAATCGATGGTGCCTAATGGATTATTTTCTTATTTAAGCGCATAGATGCTCCCCTGTTCCTTTTCTCTGAACCTCTAGATAAGCTGATACACTGAGCACCTTTGCATCATGAATTGCCCCTCCCGGACCGATGATACTCTCCTCCATGATGAGTGGAATCAGAACCCGCCGCGTTTCGCTCCTGATTTGACGACCCGTCAAGATCTTCTTGGCATTTCCAACACCCGTGAGAACAAGGGCGATAAAAATGGACTAGCGTTACTGCAGAACCATTCAAACTGGGCTCATGCTCACTGGCCCAGAATATCAGATCTGGGGAAACGTCTCCATGGGGTAGGCGAGGCGTCCATTGGTATGGATGTCATACTCAGCCCCTGATGCTTGTATCGCTGATCAAATAAATAGGACCCCTCGCTCCCCAAAAAAATCTTAGCATTCGTCACGGAGAACTAGATCTCAACAAGACCCCCTTGTCGTATCAAAAATTCAAAGACTGGGCGCTTTGGCTGCTCTCGGTCCTTTTTATTTCTGCCTTGATTTCCCACAACAGCTTAGGCAATTGTTTTATCCCAAAGGCACCTCTAGCTCTCGAAACAACTTTCCTTGCTGAACAGCAAGACTCACAGCCAGCCAAACGATCAAGTTGTGCCGTAGGTGGTGTCCGCGAAGCTGCATACGATCTTCCACTACATGTCGCAGCGCTGTTCATTATCCTCGGAACATCGACTATTGCATGTGCATTCCCAATTCTCGCAACTCGGTTCCCTCGACTGCACATTCCGCCTTCATTTCTCTTTTTCGTCAGTCATTTTGGAACTGGCGTTTTGATCGCCACTGCATTCGTACATCTGCTTCCAACTGCGTTTCAATCGTTAGGTGACCCATGTCTTTCCAGCTTCTGGACAAATGACTACCCAGCCATGCCAGGTGCTATTGCACTAGCAGGTGTTTTCTTTATCACGGTCATTGAGATGGTATTTAGTCCAGCTCAGAGTATTTGCCGTGGCGGAAATCATGACTTATCACAGAAGCGATCCTCTTCCGGTCCCGAGAGAGATACGCTAGCACAACTTGATGATTATACCTCGGCTGAACCTCGAGCGCAAAGCTCACATTCCGTTACACTAGATTATCAACCCCATGTACGTGATATGGGTCCTCTGGTCGGAAGATCCTCAAGTATAAGCCGAGTTATTCACCACATGAGCGATGAAAGTGAAACAGTTGTTAGAGTCTTATCTACTCCTGAGACTCAAACTCATCACGAGAAAGAAAATGGAGTATTCCGGTCGGATATAGAGCGAGATAATGATCATCATATTCTTACACCGGAGCAGAACCAAAGGAAAGAGACCATGCAGGTTTACCTTCTTGAAATGGGTATTCTCTTTCATAGTATCTTTATTGGCATGTCGCTCAGTGTGTCAATTGGGAGTGAATTTGTGATTCTATTGATCGCAATTGTATTCCATCGTGAGTTATTTGATCTTTCTACCTCTTTGTGAATGAAATAAGTAATAGTCAATAGAAACCTTCGAAGGTCTCGCATTGGGATCCCGAATTGCTTCGCTTTCCTGGTCTGAAAAGCAATTACAGCCCTGGTTTATGTCACTTGCCTATGGCTGCACGTATGTTTCTTTTATTCACGTATGGTCATTCAAAAATTGAAGAACTGACGGATATATAGAACGCCTATTGGACAAGCGATCGGGCTTGCAACCCACACACTCTATAGCCCGGACTCGGAAGTCGGCTTGCTCGTTGTTGGCATTATGAATGCCATTTCCGCTGGACTTTTGATCTTCGCCTCTCTCGTAGAGCTGATGTCGGAAGACTTTCTTAGTGACGAGAGCTGGCGCATCCTTCGTGGGAGAAGACGAGTTTATGCATTTCTTTTGGTCTGCTTAGGAGCTTTCTGCATGTCTATTGTCGGTGCCTGGGCCTAAGCTATGCCAGATGTGGCTGGTCTGTCATCTCCAAGATCTTACTGCAAGGCTAAGGGCCAAATCGAGAGACCTGGACTACAGACTGATATTAAAGAAGTGGTAGTCGTCGACCGTTGAAATAATATTGTACTCTGCCCTCGATATACAATTAATATAGAGAGTAGTTTTCAAATATATATTCTCGAGAATTATAAGATGTAGGAGTAGGCACAAAGTTTTAGACTTCAATTTCTGGAAAAGTGTTGATTGACGACAATGATGGAGGTTGGATTTTTTCTACTTAGTCATCTCTCTCATAATCTTCTTCTGCCTAATTTGGGTTGATGTACGGACCACCCAGATGCCGGAAAGACAAAGGTGGACAACATTTTGTGACAAAAGAGGGGATGTTTGACTGAATTCGATAGGTATGACTTTTTGCTCGCAGGAAAACTTTTCGTGAAACTTAATTAATATAGGTATATGATCAAACGAGGGGCCAAGAGTCACCGGGTAACTACAACCAAGCTCTCCTTGCGGAGCTGTTCTATGTGTAATCATTGTAATGGGCTGAAACTGCTCGAGAACATATCGTTGTGATCTCGAAGATCGTGGCTCAGTTCGTCAATGACGCGCTGATATACGCTATCAAAGATGAGAAGGTTCGTGAAAACATTGGTTGCCTAGTTAGTACAGTTTTGGAGGCAAATGTCGAAGCAGCGGAACACGAACTCGAAGATTCTCCAATTAAAAACGTATAATCATCATTACATAAATTATCGGTTTATTTCGTTTCCATAGATACTGTTCTATTTTTGATTTGGCTAGTTTCGAAACATAGCTTGATATCTGATTGAGTAGAATATTGAATATTCATGTGTTGGATCCCACACGCCAGTGCCTCTCATCGCTCATTCACTCCACTCCCTTAGGCACTTTTCATTATCAGCATCCTACTATGCGGATTGGATACACGAAGGTGCCAGATATGACGGTTCAGGACAAAGAGCGTGCTGTTTCTTATGACAAGCCCTTCTATCTTCCCTCTATTACTCCGCCCATGCAATGCAGATTTGCGCTCTGTATTAATGAAAACAAGTACATATGGTCCAATTTAGATTGGGAACAATAAACTGAATTGGAATATAGATACCCTCTTCTCGGGTCAGTGACCCTCCTGCAGCTGCTCCTCACCAAGCCACTACGGCTCCGTGGTAATTACTTGCCCAGGAACACCAGATTAGCCACATTTATGATTGACATGAAGAGCCAAATCAAGACAGCGAGGATCGTTGTATACCACGAGTTGATCATTGTGATACCTTCGGGTTCGAGCTTCGCCTCCCTCCCCAATTACCTGGTCCACGTCGCTCTCGTGACCAAGCAAACTGCGACCAATCCCCCCTCGGTGGCCCCTTCAGTGCAAGCGATCACCAGAATCATACAATGTATGTTGACACCAAGGTCAGTGTGAGACCCCTAGGCGTAGGTACCTAAGGGAATACGGGGGTGTAATGTTAGATCGGGAAATAGAGATGGAAGTATAAGCAATAGTATAGTGGAACTAATAGTTGCTTCTCCAGAGACGCAGCATGCGGGGATAATACCCAGGTTTGTGGATTACATGATCCAAGAGGATCGAGCAGTCGTCACACTCTGCTCCGGTCCAGTCTACAGTCCCCAATAGGCTGCGGCACTATCCAAATTATCGGCAGATAATCGATTATCGTATCCGTAAATTGCGGATAACGATATAAATTCATTATCGAATTATCCGCAACGATACGATACGATAATTATATTTTCATTTGCGGATATCCGCGGATTATCGTACGATAACAAATATTGCAAACATGCTAAGACTCGTGACCTGAACGAGTTTCCATAAATTATGCATTTTCCCCAGTATTTTTTGGAGTTCTCAACGTGTAATTGGTTGTATATTTGTCACGCGAATGAGTGGCCTACGATCTTTTCTCCAAA
>PKQL01000798.1:0-11171 GCA_002916455.1 Penicillium sp. CF05 | reverse complement strand
GAATATATTTTACTCGCGGTCTCGGGTTTGCAGTGCCCTTCAATATGAAATACGAGATACATACCTGAGTTCCATGTATCGTAGGTAGCATTCAAGCTATGATATCTATCTGTCTGAAATTACACTATCGCTTGCCCTTCTTCTTATTCTTCTTGGCATTAGAGCCACCGCCGGACTTTTGCTGCTGCTGAGCGGGAGACTCTTCGGTCTTCTCATTGACAGGACCACCCTGCGTGAGTGCAGCAGCACGCTGCTTACCCTTCTTGCCCTTAGGTCTGTAAGAAGAGCGGTCGCGCACAGGCAGCCAGCGCTCAGGGTCCGGCTTCTTGGCGGGATCGAAGTCCTTGGGCAGACGGGACTTGCGGACACGCTTGTTGGCACGGTCATCGGCGCTAGCTGCGGTGCGCTTGCGGGCACCAGCGAAGGCAGCAGCGGCTGCTGCAACCGAAGAGGCGGAGGGAGAGATGCCAGCGGATTCTAGAGCTGAGACGTCGACGTCGGCAATCAGGTCGCTGACCGCCGGCAGGCGGTCGAGTTCGGACTCAATCTGCGCATAGTCCAGAGTTGCTTGTGAGGCAACATAGCCAGCGATGGCGATACGGTCGTTGGAGTCTTGCTGGTGCAGACCACGGAATAGATCACCTGCCGTGGCTAGGTCGGCGCGGTCTTCAGAGTGCAGGAGGGAGGCGGCTGCTGCGCGGAGGAGGGACACGGGGGGCTCGGACTTCGCGCGCCAGTAGGAGGCGGCTTGTGCGAGGGTGGTGCGGATCTGGACCATGCGACCTTCGCGCTGGTACAGGGAGACCAGGACGCTGAGGAGGCCTGGGTTGAAGCGGACGGACTCGTTTGTCCCTTCAAGACTGCGGAGGGTTCGCTCCATGGCTGTGATAGCGGAGGTGGTGTTGCCGCCGCTGACATAGAGCTGTACCACTGTCAGAAGAAGGCCGATGTCTGTGGGCCGTCGCTCTAGCAAGGGAACGATCTGTTTGAGGGCTTTAGGTCCGGTTTCGCCTTGAGCGTGTGCCGCGGCGTTGAATACAGAGAGAAGGTTGGTGATGGCGTCGGTAGATGGGCTTGGGCGTTTTGACTGTGCCTTAGCTGTGGACCGGATTATGCCGTCGTACTTTTGCACAAGGAGGTCTGCGGCGTGGGAGTTGCCGACCATATCACGGTCCTGAAATTCGAATAGTCGATCGTTATCGATGGCATCTGGGGTGTCGTGGAGGGCCTTGTATAGGATGTAGGGGTTGACGTCAGTCGGACGAGCGAGGACGATGTTGTTGCGGGCAATCTTTTTGGTAGATAACTCGGTGATGCTAGGAAAGGATGTGAGTAATGAGTTTCGGGCTGGCATGATTCAACGTACTTTTCCACGGAGATATCTTTGAGAACCGCGTCGGCCTCTTCCAACTTTCCGAGTTGAATCAAAACATAGAGTTGTTGGACTGCGATTGGCAGCAGCTCTGCGGCCTTGTCTTCAGGAGAAAGGTCCTCTGATGTCCGGCAGATATCTATGTGGAACGTCAGTCTGAGTCCTAGTCTTGGGCAACACGGCGGCATGCTGACTTTGAGCTCGGTTGAGCAAAACCTCGCTCTGCTTGAATTCTCCCTTTGCAATGTTCAAGCAAGCTGCGTTGTAGGTTGTTTCGAATGATTCCAAATCCTCCCTCGACAATCGGTCGTGGCGCACGAATTCCGTCTCCCCTTTCCATTGAAGCTGGGCATCGGTAGCCCACGAATTGATGTTCAGGTCATTAACCTCGTGGGCGGAAGATGTCGTGTCTTTGGAGAGTTGTTCATAAAGCTCAGCTGCCCGTCGGAAGTTCTCGGCACGATAGCGCTGTTACGACAAGACAATCAAATCAACGTTGGTCTCAAACAGCAGAAGAACAGATGGGGCACCGTACCACTTGTGCCTCGAGGTGACTAGCACCGCGCCCAGAAGCTGCGCGAGTCAAGGCTTCTGTGGCTTCTTCAAGCTTCCCGCACTTGTATGATGCATAGGCGTATTCCAAGCCTGCACTCTGCTTCAGCGCATCGCTTCCGGTCTGGAATGTCTTGAGAGCTTCTTCGTAACGGTCGAGTTTCAATAGAGCAACGACTTTCAAGTGCTGCGCTTGCAAATCGGATTTGGATTTGGCGAGGACTGCATTGCACGACTGGAGGACTTCCTCGTGGTCGTCAATCGACGCCCGCTGCAATAGCGAGGCCAGCGATTGCGCAACCATGGCGGGGGTCGCTCGAGAATTTCGGGGTGGTAATAGGGGGCGAAAAAGATGGTACCTTCAGTATCGGGTAAAAGATGAAATCGTGGGGTTTATACAAAGAACACAATGGCCGATTTCCCCAGATCAACTGATATCAAACTCCAATGTGCGGAACTGGTCTTTTCCCCATTGGGGGAATTTCTGCGCTCAACGCGGATATGCTCCGCCGTAGCTCACGTGCCATGAGCATCAGCAAGATCACAAATAACGGTGACAGATCACGAATTGCTGGGCTTTGTAGAGTGTGTGCTAAGTTGAAACTGTGTCGAGGTCCAATTCTTGCATTGTAAACCCGATATATACGAAATTTTAGCGGATTTCCTGGTACTTCAAATTCACGAGTGCTGAGACCCGGGGGGACTCCGCAGCTGGGCTACCCGAAACTTACTGTGAAAACGAACGTTGCCGCCAACGCGCTTTCTTTCATGCTGGTATGTACCTATTGTGTTGAATGATGGATAACCGGCCCTGGAGATATGAGGACCTGGAGACGCATTCAACTTAGTTAAGATAGAATGGACAAGAACGTTTTTTTGTTTTCTTCATGTCCATCCATCATCGTGTCCAAGGATGATTCCCACCGGCACTGGCCCTCATCATTTCACATGTGGTCTATCTTGTTGAACTGCTTGCGTGTTCTGGCAACTAAAAATATGTAACTAGCGTATATTCTTGCCTAGCCACCAAGGCAAACTGACATCCATGCCATGTTTTCCCTGCATCCACTTATAGAGTGCCTTATACTTCGTACACCAACAGCCTCAGCACTAGGCTCCGGCATATTAGCCGTTATAAATGACGCTGAAGTGGGGGGCGTAGTGTTGGATCCCTCCCTAATTTGGGATGAAACTCTACACCGGAGTTATGAAACCATCCTCAACCATGAAGATGCTTTGACTCGCGGTGTAGTCTTGTCGACGGTGTTTGGGTTGACAAGTACGGGTTCCCACAGTGTCGGATATTTCTCTTCTGTCCCATTTTCTGGATCGGCACATCCAGTGGAGCTCCGGGGTGCTTAAAGCGAATTAATGTGGAGCAAAATCCTATCCCTCTACTCCGTAGTCCATTGCCGAGGAGATATCGTCAATAGAAACTCGAAGCGAACCCTTAAGATGATCAAGCGCAATTTGGATATGAGCAGGCCGGGATTGAAACGTTACATGATGTTCGGTACGTTGTCCACTGGATCTACTCCATATGTCCCCTCATATAATCACATATCGTATGTTGATATCTATCCTTTATACTCTTGTTAATTCGTTATTCATAGAGAGAAGAAATCATATCGTGGCGGAACCTTGACGGTGGCAGATGAAACTGATGAGGACTCCCCCGCGATTCCTGCCATCTATGACCCATACCCAGAATACAACACTGACCAGTGCCGCAAGGAGTTTATAAAGAGCTTTCACGCGTGTGAGGGCCCTCGAGGAAAGACCCCTAGCCGGTCCGAAATGCCCAGAACATGGTCTGCGTTTATTTAGTTATTCAAAAAGGTAACTTTCAGCTACCTGAAATCTAGGGCATAGACTTCCCCCCACCCTTGCTCGGGTCGCATTTTGGCAATCGGTGTCGATGGGTATGTCTGTCCCGATTTGATTGCTTTTCTCAACTGGGTGAGTACGAGTACAGGAGCAACACCAGCCACAACTTCCTCCGCCTCCGAACTCAATTGGAACGAGATCAACTAGGGATTAACTTAAGTCACTGTGCTTTGAGAAAGAATATCGAAAAAGCTTGGACGAATTATAAATCCAGGTGAACCTGATAGAGTCAATGGTGGCCCTGATAGCTTCTGAAACTAGGATCACCAATGGAATCACACACTCTATCGGCTAACGTACATATTTACAACGCAAGATACAGAGGATTTATATCGGAGATGGCTAGGCTACCCAATCGACCCTAATGAATATACCGATGGCAGCTATGTGAGTCTAGAGTCGCTGATTGAGTCTTATTTGTATTCTAACCTATTGTCCTACATTCAACACAAGACGGCACGGGTCGAAATTGGTTTGAAACCGGCAACTTGGTAATTTCAGGAGAAAAGGAGGTCATTTAAACTGATAGTGATCTCTTTCCTAGCTGGAGGACTTGTACGAATCACTCTGCTTTCCATCTATAGTACTTCGTAATATCAAAAACACAGAGAGGAAAGGAGAAGCCGTGGTAGTCCCTATTTAACATTCCTTCTCGATGCATGCATCTGTTTTTCTTGATGATATCCTTTTATTGTACATTTAACTTGAATCCACTTACGAAACTAAGTCTCACTTCACGAAAAGGAAAGACTTAGGAATAGCAACGTTGCAAGGAGTCCTGGAGATTGCCTGACCGACTCGTAAGCCCTTGCCCCGGCCACCAGCTACGCATCTTGAGGGCCACAGTGCAGAGGATGATGAAATCCTCAGAGGAACAAGAAATATTCATGCAAACCATGCGTAAGGCAGACTAGGCTTCCTTATACGAGTGGAACTCCAGTAAGCCCCATTGGCATTGGCATCGGGGGCTGGGTCGGCTCGACTCCATACAATGTATACAGTACGGAGTACATGTCGGCAATGCCACAAAATTTTTCATGAGAAAAGAGTAATAGGCTTGAATATCACCCAAGGATCTTCAATCAAGACAGTGGGGCTGAGTGATAGCGTGGTTAGAATGGTACGTGGATGAACCAAGCTGTGCCGGGGAAGTTGCAAATAGCATGTCACAAATGTCAATTGTTATTACAACATAGGTACAAAAATGTCTGTCCGGACATTACTCCGTTGTACTCCATTGTAGTGCTTATGTAGGGCGAAATAGTGTCTTGGCTATATAGGCCATTTTGGACGAGTACTAACACACGGGGTAGAGGACGCGCGGATGTGGGGAATGGAGGGATCACAGACGAGTAAGATACCAGGATCACTGCTTAGGAAGTCTTGGCACTGGCACGGTTGTACTCCAGCTGTGCTTTTGTACCCTGGATGTACCCTGGATTGGGAGTAGGAATCACCATGTTGAATAGTATTGGAAGGGATAAATTGCCACAGAAGCATGTTGGCCCTTTGTCGCTTCATACCTGGATATAATTTCCAGTCCCTTGAAGTTACAGTGAGGACCAGACTACTCCAACATACTGGTATATTTGAAGACGCACGTGACTTTCGCCAAATGGGCCCCATCAACGTCATCGATCGTCTTTCAGACCCCTTAGAGAATTGGCCCTGTCCATTTTCATCCCATGGAACCATGATCGTCCCTTGACCCTTATCTTCCCGTTCTTTTCATTTTCTTCTTCTTCCTCTTTTTCTTCCTCTTCCTCTCCTCCATTCCCCTACCACCTGGGCATATTTATACCGCACTTTCATCCGCCTGCGACCGTGGGCCCTTGATTGTGTTCTAGACCAAATCCTTGTCTCCGCAATGCGGTAGAAGCCGACAAAATCTCACAACACAAAATATGCTACTCAGCGCCCGAGATGGGTCTGTCCCTGGGGCGTCATGGGCCTGGAAAAAGGTGCTGCGGTTTGGAGTTGTCTTCCTGTTTGTGGTAGGATTTGCCGCTGTACTATGGCCATCGGTCGAGCCAGTGAAGCTGCCGCTGCAGACAGTTGCCAACGTTACCCTCGCCCCCGATGTCTCGTGCGATCTCGACTACGACAAATTGGCAAGCCTGAACGTTCTCAAAGTCGCCCAATACACCCGCCGCGAAATCGTACTCGATATGTCCGTGACGGACGAACCAGTGCCCTACACGCAGTGGCTTGAGCAGCCGTTCTTGGAAGTGCCAAAGGGCACTGAGGGAGCAGCGGATGGGTGCTCAATTCCCGCCCCAGTGTCCTTGCGGGTCCCGCCGCCACCGAAATTGGCGGACGCATCACACATCGATTTTGGAGTCGCGACCAGTGTCGAGAGATTAAATGAGTCTCTGGATGCATTCGCTCACTGGGCAGGATACTCGCGCTGTCGCATTTTCGCGCTGATCGAACCGGATCACTCGGAGAACGGAAAACGGGATGTCTTGACCAAGGCCGACTCTCTGGGGATCAACCTCCACCTCACTGAGGTGGAGGATGACTACCTCAACCGATACTTCGCACTTATCCCTCTTTTGAAGGAGAATGCTCGGGAAACAACCCGATGGGGCTGTATCATCGACGACGACACATTCTTCCTGTCAATGCCCAGACTGGTGGATGCGCTCGCCAAATACGACCACACCACCTCTATGTATATTGGCGGATTGTCAGAGTCTATCCCGCAGATTGCGGCATTCGGAATGATCGGATTTGGAGGCGCGGGCGTCTTCTTATCGAAGCCTCTCTTGACGGAAATGACCAACGTGTACGACAAGTGTTCTGCGATGGATTTCACAGGCGATCGCCGCATCGCCATCTGCGTCTACCGCTACACCCAGACCCGGCTGACGGTGGACCACCGTCTAAGACAGTTGGACCTGATGCATGACGCCTCTGGATTCTTCGAGTCCGGTCGCGAGCCACCGCTTACAGTGCACCACTGGAAGTCCTGGTTCCACGCCGACATGCCGAAGCTAGCGGTGATCGCCGAGCTATGCGGCGACAGCTGCCTCCTCCGCAAATGGCACTTTGGCGACGGTTGGATCCTGACGAACGGCTTCTCTGTCATCAAGTATCACGCCGACCCAGATCAGGACGACATCGCCATGGAGCAGACCTGGGACCCCCACAATGGTGCCAATGATGAATCTTATCTGCACGAATTGGGTCCCCTCCGCCGCAAGGACGAGAATAAAAAGTCCTTCCAGTTGCAGGATGCCGTCCACGAGGAGAACGACCGTGTCACTCAGTGGTATGTCATGCGCGATGAGAGGAACGGTGATCAAATCTTGGAGCTGTCATGGCGCAAGAGATAAATAGTTTTGTTTTGCCTTGTGCATGTACAGGACGTGTACGGGCTCCTTTATATGGTCTTCCGGCCCCGGCGGTCTGCTGGATCAATAAGCCCAATTTCAGGTGCATGGGCAAAGGAATTGGGCAAAGGAATGCCACTTTGCATGGAGTTTCGTTTCGTTGTTTATAGATGATAGACACACCGTTTTGGCTACCCTAATGAGTTGAATAATGTGATATGGATGTTTTGGATTACCTCTTATGGTTCAAGATTATAGCCCTTGAAGATATAGTCCCGGGGAACGATCCTCTTCTCGAATATCCCGTACCTAGGCTGCTTAAGTCTTGACATGCCTCGACTCCAGGTCTGGCTTCTGGCTGTTCTAGCACGGACACAGGCAGTTCTTGGTTCGGGTATTCGGGTAACGGCGTCAATTCGCATTGCATCGATCTGCTCATTCGAGCCTTTTCGATATATGACTAAACACAGGTGTCTACAAGGGATGACTTTAAACCTCTGTAGAGGACTGACGATAGATGGTAGATAAAGCAAAGAGCAAGGAAGTGGGAGGACCCGCCTTGTCTACCATGGTAAGCAAGGCTGCCAAAGCCCCTGGAGGCCATAGCTCACCGTTAGACATTATGCCGTACCATGGAACCAATGAATAGGCCAGTCCCTTGCATATACCACGGCTATGGTCTTTTGCGACTGGTGTCAAACATGTGGTTTGTAGTTTTATATAGATCGAGCGTCTCATTTCGTTCCTTCTCTGCGGATATATTCGAAATATATATTTACAAGGACCAGCTCCCCAACCTTAATTATTGATAACCTACTTTAACACCATAACTATATTAGACCGAACCAACTACACAACATGCCATATATATATATTGTATATGCCAGGCAAGAGTCACAAGATTGAGAAACAAGTAAACCTCAATTTGTGAACACACGGGGTATCATTTGACCACCGTGTACTCCGTATCGGAGACAATGACGGCTTGTAGTAACATTTAGTACGGAGTACGGCATAGGGGAATGCCGTGACCCAGCGGAGATCCTATGGAACCCCTGAAGATCGATCGGCGTTGACTGTCGATCGAGATACGTACTTGGTACGGAGTCCATACTCCAATGTAACGGATGTGAGACCAAGTGGAGTAATCAGTAAGCAGTAAGCAGTAATTAGTAATTACAACTAGCACTTGGTATCCATGGGCAGTACATGATCCGGAGCCATCTGATATTCCAGGAGAGCAGGTGACGGAGACTGCTTATTGACAGTGACAACCTAGATCAAGTTCCCATCATTCTATCAAACAAAGCCAGATGCATAATCTTGAGTCGTCGGAAGGCAGTCAAGACTAGAATAAGAGATGAAGATCTGAAGTGCTGTTTCAGTCTGCATCGCCCGTATCCATCGACAAGATATTTCCTCGTACAGGGTCGCCGCCCGGTGGAACTTGGAGTATCGTGCAACGCAATGCTTCAGGGTCATCTGCATTAGCTTCTACGCCACGTGTTTGGTACGGAGTATATTTGGGTACCAGGGATAGCATATTTTCTGCAATTGGTCTCGCGCAGCAGGCTGAGACGAGCTAGTGTTGAATTATGTGTGACTATTTACCTTGGTGTGATGAGTTAGGCACATCAGTGGGCCAGTGCTCAATTTCCCCAGGAGAAAGGTGACATCAGAGTGAATCTGCGATAGAGACAGGAAAATGGGCCATTTGGTCATAGCGTAAGCGGCTGTTCCTGGATTTTGTGGATTTGTTTTTTTTTTCCTTGGTACGTATATATACGTATACATATCTGGTTATGTCCACGGGTACTCCGGAGGTTGCACAAAATAGGTGTCTGATCATCCAATGCATAGAGTTACCTAGCCTCGGGGAGGGAAAATTCTACCTAATTTGTCAGAAACCAACCTTGCAGCCATAAAACATACCCAAAACTGATCTGTACAGGACATGCTCCATCCCAGGGGCGACCTACGGAGTACAGGCTGAAGGAAATGTTCTACTAATAGGAATATGGAGACTAGCGTGGACATGATACACCAAGACACGTCTCAGCCACAACCATGTGGGAATCGCCCCGTGTCCAGCCATCCAATGTGCGTCGGCCTGACCCGCCCTAGTTCGATTTTCCGTTTATTGGCGATTGCGCAAAATCAGGGAAAGTAGTCAACGGCGTACTATAATAGATCATGTTGTAGTCAGCCATTGGTTGACCAAATCCCTGAGACGCCAGCACCTTGTTTATTCGGCTTTACACGGATTATGGTATTTACAAGGTATTGTAGAGGGGAGATAATCTCCGCAACTCCCCGCAGGATCCGGGTTGACACCAAACCCCGGCAAATGCAGAATGCAGAATGATGAGTGTCGTCACTTTCGTCACAGTTGCCAGGGTATGCGTTAGCCTCGTGAGGGGCCGGGAACGGTAGGTGTGTGAGAGAAAGAGCGTGAGAGGATAACCACGCCAATGAAGAGGAATAGCCTTGAAAAGTTACCTGGACAGGATATGACTGGACCAGTCATCCTGCCCAGATGGTGCCCAACCCCTTTTTCTTGTGTTTTATTTTATTTTGCCTCTAGGCAGATACCTGTTGGGGTCTGTTTATTTTTATTTTTATATATATTTTTTTCCCCTACATTAATCCCTCGATGTGAAGGGTATAGTGCATACGGAGTAGTCAGGGAGGATCTCCTGGTAAGGCTCCGAACCGTGCGCAAGATGGGGGCGTATGTCTTTTTTTTTTTCTCCCCCTTCTACGGCTTCTACGGATGTTCCAAAATCCTTCTGGCGCCCTTCTGGAAGGTAAGGAGAAGGCTTGGCGGAGCCATCCGTGCCGTCTTTTGTGGCAGTAGAGTGGGTTCCCAGAGGCTGAAGCCAGCCGGCGCCTTCTAGTGTCCCCCGGAAGGGAAAAGGGGCGAATAAGATGGGTTGTGTAATTACCGATGCAGACTGGATCAGCTCCACTGCATCGGAGTCCAGGTACCTAAGAAAAGAAGAGGGGAAATAGAGTGAGAGTAGAAAGTCGAAGTGAGTTCGTCCTACAAACAGTGTAACCGATGTGCTGCGTGAGGTACGAAGTACAGGACACGATAGTCACCTTTTAGAAGGGTATAAACCTCGATTTTGCGTGGCTAACAATAGTCGGGATAGACTATCGAAGTAATCTCGTTCCAATTGTATAAAAATAAGTATATCACTCAATGTGTCGCACCATGAGAAACCTGCATGTCATCGTTGATCACCGAGGTCTCCGGTTTGTTTGTTTTTTTCTTTTCTTTTTTCTTCTTTTTCTTTTTTTGGCTTTATTTTTTATTTTTTTCTTTCTTTTCTTTCCTATTTTTCTTTGTGTTTTTGTGTTTTTTTTTTAAAAAAAATCGCAAAATCCGGCAGATGGGAAAAGCACGTATTTACTTTTTAGCTTCAGGGGCCGTATGTTGTAGTTTAGGCCCCTTTTCATACTACTGTGTGTATAGGACGTTATTAACGCCTTCCTCCTTTTAGCTCCCTATTATCTCAATCCTATCCTTAATTCGGGTCAAGGTCTGGAGAATAGATGTCACACTATAATATCCAGAGAGAAATTAGAAATTTCAGGGGACTTATATCGATCCTAATAAGGAAATTCAGGTTCGGATCGGCCTTTCGTATCCATTTTCGCACGGGGAGAAGGTGGATCCTTCTGGTGCGGCCAGGTTTCCTTCTAGCGGGCTTCGCTGGGTCCGACTAGGAGAACTAGCCCTTCTAGAAAGGGAGTTGAGTTTAGGGGAATGTATTTGGAGTATAAGGGAAGGATATGTGTAGTATACATGTATGGAAGATATAGTATCGAATAAGCTTGGGATATATGAAATGATAATAATACGAATAAATACTGGAAATAAATACTAAAATAAATACTGAATAAATCAAAAATCAAAAATAAAAATGATGTACAAAGATGCAAGAGACAGTGGCACCTACCACACCTAAATCACCTAAATCATGTAATAATCATATTATGATTTCCTATTTCTCTTTGTG